>JAEUWR010000513.1:0-64122 GCA_018524895.1 Podaxis sp. C-F-101400
ATGGACACATTGGGAATTGAACCCAACACCTCTCGCAATTGCATTTTAATGCTAAGCGAGCGTGATAACCAACTACACCATGTGCCCCTGACGATGAAGTGGATCATATACTTGCCGTCGCGCATGTAGTACTTATTGTTGATCTTGTGAGGGCTGATACGCGTTGCAAAGTTCGAAGTCCCCTGATTATATACACAATGCAGATGCATGTAATCTAACATTAAGTTGAGAAACGTGAAAAGGGACAACAGAAGACAAGAAAATATAAATAAAGGAAGAATAATGGGATGCCTCACGCCGCCCCTGCCCTCCCCCGATGGCCCTCCTCTTCAGGCTCATGATTCCTCAACCTCATCTCCACCAAAAACTCCTTGTCTCGAATGGCCTGTGACCACGAAGCGACGATCTCGTTGATATATCGACTTGACTGCATCAGGCCCGCCACTACGAAGATACCGGGGTAGACTTTCGTAACTAGGAAGAAGGATCGTTAGTAAAGCCGTTAACAAAGGGATTTTAGGGGATGTATATGTAATGTCCCGCTCCGACTATAAACGAAGCTATGCCCTGGGACAGATTGCAGGAATACTTACAAACAAGCTTGTTATCAACAATGACACCTGGGAAGAAATGCTGGAGCGCTCGGAAAATAAGGCCGGGTAGAAGGATCATTCCCAGCAGGCCTCCTCCGACAGGTATAATCACATCTCTGGTTGCAGCAGCAGGATCGGGACGTAGCCATCCATGAGTAACAATCTGTGCAAACAAGTGAGCACAAGTAACTCGAGAGAAGACAAGTGTCCGGCTCACATGATGTAGCCCTCGCGAAATTCGAGTGTTCGGTTGAATTCGGTGAACATGGAACGCAATTTTGACATAGAGAAGGCCCAATGCCCAAGCGTCGACGATCCTTATTCTTGGATTCATAGCCGGGTCTAGCGCCAGACGGACCGGCAAGACGACATATAGATCCATGACAAGGGCCACCAATATAGGTAACAGAACGCCCAAAGTGACCATCATATATAAGATCTTTGCCAACCACAGTAGACCGCGTTTGACAACAAGTATCCTTAAATCTGCACGCCGACCTTCGGGTGAACGACGTTGACGTCTTTTGTCCAACCGGTCAATCGCCCGGCCGCCTAAGTAACAGGCCACAAGAAGGTAGAAGCCCAAGATGAGCGAGTACCCATCGTGGACCTCGCGAGGCGTAAATAACCTGAACACACTCCTACCAAGCATGATTGGGAGGGCGACAGAGATTCCAAGGACGACAGCTCCTATGACCCACATAGAAAGGATAAAGGCAAAGATACGGTAGCGGAAACCAGGCGGTATGTATACAACTCGATAGTCGAAGTTGATATCCCGTTTGGCCTTGAGCGCTTCTGCGTTTTG
The DNA here is from genome assembly GCA_018524895.1 of Podaxis sp. C-F-101400. NCBI lineage: Eukaryota > Fungi > Basidiomycota > Agaricomycetes > Agaricales > Agaricaceae > Podaxis > Podaxis sp. C-F-101400. The sequence goes on from JAEUWR010000513.1 coordinate 1,402, forward strand.
GATTCTGATTAACTCTTCTGCCTCTTTGTCATAGGGCTGCCCTGACTCTGTTACTCGAGCAGTTGCTCGCATGTCCCGTGGAAGAGCTAAGTTGTCGGTCGCAGGCACACGACGGAACGTACCATCACGGCGGCTGCTAAGTTCTGGGTCGTTGATATCAGCACCAAACCACCGTCTGGGTGTATACTGTTCCTCTGGACGATTGTCGCCAAAGAAGTATGACGTGAGGCGGAGCTTCTTCGCGAGGTACTTCCACACAACAGTAGCGAGATATTTGATAGCACGCTTCGGCCGGAAGTAGTGCATGGTATAAGGGAGCACCAGGTGAAGAAAGAGTAGGTCGATAGGAACATTTGACAGAGGTTCACTACAAAAATAAGGTCTGAGATCAGCAGCGTCCATGAAGGCTCATGATTCGCCTCACCGGTTCTTCCATCTAAATGGCAGTATCGATTTGTTACCAAGAATCAGAAGGCCCGCCACGCTCCCAACAGCACATCCTACGACAACAGAGTATAGAATAGCACTCATGAAGATCTTGCGCAGCTGAGTAAGAGTGGGTCGATCAAGAATGTCGCGAATGGGGTGCGAGTTCTGGTCCTGAGGATCTTTGATAAACCACATTGCACCAGGGCGCATAACGGCTCGGCAGCCAGAAAGAAGGACAGCAAACGAGTACCTAAGGGTGTGTCAGCATAATCCGACATATCAATGATTAGAACATACATGAACATGGTCCCAGCAATCCAGTGATAAAACATGGCCGTGAGCGGCGCTTGAACGAAGAAAGCGACTCGAGACTGAAGGTTTGCTTCGGGGAATAGCCAAACAGTGCAAAGGTCGAGAACAATGCCGCAACCTAAGGGGAACAGGACAAGCTCAATGAAAATGAACGCTGCAACCTAAGATACACGCATGAGCAGTGTCATGTTGGATCGCCGAACCTGATTTACCTTGATAACCAAGAGTTGTTGGCGAACAGCATTTCGAACAGCCCTTGTAGCAGTTCGCGCGTTGCCAACCGTCAAGATATTCAGATATAGAGCCAACAAGAGCCCAACAACTGCATATCCTAGACCAACCGCGAAAACCCGTTCAGCTGGACCACTCCCAACCGCCATGCGATACCAAGCATCCTTGAACTTGACAACCCCAAGGCGAACCTCCTTCCCGAGAAGAGCAAAGTAGGGTTCCGTGGGTCCGAGATATGTAGGAAATGTGTCGAAAATTGTTTCAGTAGCCATTGTGTCATTGACGGGGACCAGCGAAGAACCGCTAAAAAATTCCGTGGTTTGTGAATACTATACATTCAGGAAATTAGCACCATAAGGAGGGAGACACAAAGTTAAACTCACAGCTTTATTCGCGAAGTCCAGGCACGTCGATACTTTTTCTTCACCCAAGGTCTTTTTTATGATTATATTTGTGAATCCCGCGATAAAGCCAAGATGTCTTTTGAGAAAGTCCCGGTATAGACGTTGGATGATGAAGATGACAAAATCAACTTCGGGATCAGTAACTATACGGATAAGCTTGATCGGAAGGTGGAGGATTTGGATTATGCGCTTGGGATTGAGCTGAAGAATCAGACCAAGAGGTCAAAGAGTCAATATCGGCAGACGGCGTTAAAGGAGGAAGGCGCACCGATAGAAGAGCTACGCATTTGCCAACTGTAAATGGAATCCAGACACCCAGGCCAATAGCCGTGTCGAGAACGAAAATCATCAGAGCAGCCTAAAGCCACGTCAATTAAGTTCTTTCGAGCACAAACGACGCCTTACGTTTTGGAAAACGCTATATATAGGTCCCCTCATCCCAATCGCTTTCAAACAGTTAGCAACATATTTGAAACACCAAAGTGCACGACGAACCTTCCATCGCCCCTTCCATATCGTCCTCGACGTTCCCTTCTAAATCATCCGCTAAATCTGGAGGCAATGCCCCGTCTCCAGCCGCGTTCGCCTCCCCGCGACCATCAGCTTGCGCAGGACCTGCCTCCCGAGCAGGCGCAGGTCCCTCGATGTTTTGCTCAGGTCCATCGGGCATCTCTTCAACTTCAACCTCAATTCCGTCCCAATTAGCGTTATCCCACAACAGCTCATCCACATCTTCGTCGAGCTCCTCTTCTTCTTCTTCATCGTCATCCCTTCGCAGCTCCATTTCCCCTTCACGGTCCTGAGGTTCAACAGGTTCAGGAACGTCTGGCCGAGGCGTACTTGGCCTCATTAGAGCGGTATCATCTGCCTCACGGAAATATTGTCTATACTCGACTTCAGGGTTGAAGCCTGGTTCCATGTCGTCCTCAACACTGACTGGAGCGCTTGTACCAGAGGAGTCCTCTAGTTGCCCAATTGAAGGATCAAGTCGGTCCCAAACATGACCCCCCCCAGAAGGCTGAGAATCATTCCTTTGAGACGGTGCAATCTGATCCTTGGTTTTGGCTCCGCCGCTTGTTCCCGCAGTGTGAGGAGAAAAATATGCGCCTGAGATCCTCTCAGGATAAGCTTCGCCATTAAGAACATCGGGGAATGGGATGGGGGAGAAGGCTTGAGGTTGGGTCCCTTCTGTATCATCATAGTCTGTCTGTCTCGTGTTTTGTGGAATCCCGAAGGGCTCGCGAGGTTTTGATGGACCGGCTTCAGCATTCAACTCTTCCGGAGCACGATATGTTGCAAGACTCGGGGAATCCAATGGGGTTCCGCTCTGTGGGAAAAGCATTGCACTCTCTGGTCCTGGGACAGCGAAAACAGAGGTGGGTAAAGGGGGGCGACGGGCAAATGGTGAAGAGGAAAGAGGCTCCGAAATGGAATGGGAGACTTCATCCGATGTCGATGCGGTCCCATTCGTAGAATCCGAGGGCGAAGCTTGGAAAGTGAAGGGGTAAACTGAATCCGGATTTTCAGCATCTAAAGGACGTCTTGGTGGCGAAGGCGACCATCGCGGATTTCTGCCGGCACGCCGTCGTATAGCAACTGACCTTCCTCCAGGAGGAATTCGGTGCGCATGGGTTTTCCTTTTAACCCGATCTACCCCAACCCCATCACTATCTTCCTCTGTCCCACTGTCGGCTCTCTGCACTCTCTTCTTCTTCTTCTTCTTCTCCGGTTCGATGCTATTCGTTGTAACCTCCCCATTTCCATCTTCATGCGGTTTTTGTTGCACCTGATCATCACCCTTATCCTGGTCCCTGAGTGCCTCTACTGCCCTCAGTAACTCCAACGCTCGCATAGCATTTTGTTGCCGTAGTTCCAATTCGGCAGGATCTGGTAATGCTGGTATATGCGGGACCACAGGCGGATTTGGTGCTGGCGGTGGCGGTGGATCGTTGGCAGCGGGTGGCATATCCGGGAAAACCTCCTCGTCTTCAAAGACACCGGGTCGCGCGTTTTGTGATATCCATTCACGAAGCAAAAAGACCGCCACGAATGTCAGGACAATCAAGGATGCAATGATCTGCCCAGTAAAAATATCCGCAGACAAGGCCACCCAGATTGGATGCGATGTGATTTTGCCTATGAGAGTTTTGGGAGGTGGAACGGAAGGCTCATAGACCATTTTCTGGTAATAAGGAACTCCATCACTGCCGTTGGGCTTCCCTAAATTGCTGATATACCATGCCCTGGATAAAGAATTGTCAAATACGCACCAGGAAGTGAAGGATTAATGACTCACGTCGATTCACCCATAGAAAAATACATTCGCCATGTCCATACCGTCACCCAAGGAAGTACTGCCAACCAAATAATTGCAACAGCTATAGCTCGCAGAACAAAAAGGATGGCAAGGAAAGCGTGTTGCGAGAACCTTCGTGCGAGTAAAATGGTCGGCAGTTTGGATGGCATATCAGGCGCATACACTGAAAGCAGGGTTAAGATACACTCCACAAATTTCGTCACATACTCACCCTTCGTAAATGAATACGGGTGTTTGCAAACATCACAAGTCTTCTTCTTGCTATGAGCTAGCCACGTCGTTAAACTGTCACAGAAGAGGTGAGCCATCGTTCCTAAGAAGAGTGTACGCCACCAACCAGTCCTGATGAATATAACGGATGGTCCCCGAGCATTTGCATGGATGGAAGAGAGGTTGATCAGGTTCTGCTGGGGCGCTGCAAATACGACATGTATCTGTGAATAAATGAGATTAATAAGAAAACTTGTAAAGTCGGCGGGTTTATGGCATACCCTGTTCCTCTGCTTCCTGCATGGAGACTTGAGAACGATAGAAGCTCAAAGCAAGAAAATTGGACCCCGAAACGAGGAATCTGGGTAAATAAACCACCAGATAACAAGTGTTCGGTCAGTCGACGTCGCGTACGTGAGGGAGAGTGTGTTAGTAAGTTGTACGCTCGTGAGTCGCCCGCACTGCTCTGGGGCTTGCTGTGGGAAATCACGTGATCCATTGCCTGATCCGTGATTATGTCATTACACCACGGTCACCCGACCCATCACCTCCGTCATCCCTGTGTCACCAAAGTGACAACTTGGAGTAGCTTGCTATGGTCAAAGGAAGGACGCCCAATCGATAATAATACACAGGCGCCTAGGACTTCGTACCTCTCATCAAGTAAGTTATTACTACTTTCAGGAGACATATGATTCTCGATTCCCGCCAAAGGGAATTAACTCGACGTGGCAGTGACAGCTGCAGCCAGCAGACATGATCCCACAGCCTTCCCATCGAACCCATCTGGTGCTCCAAACGTATCGAAATAGTAACGTGCCTCCGTGTCCAAACAGCTTATCAATGACTTCCGCAGCTCCCAAGTACTCCAAACAGAAGAGCTCCGCTATCCACCTATCAAAAACCAATATTCTTCCTACCTTCAGGTGCGCGATTTGAACACGCGGCTCATATGCGTCCATATCAAAAAGGTTGAGAAAATTCGCATGACACCGCAAAGCCATCCCAGTTATCTATAGTACATCACTTGTATCATGCCATTTGTAGCACATGGTGAGCAGCTTATTTTTAGCGCTCAGTACCCCGAGAAGCTCAACTTCTGGCGACCACAAGGTAGCTCGATATTGCTTCTGGTCCAACCACACACTTTGGAACCCCGCCTCCCATCAGTCACAAACCGAAACAAGCCTCCGTGCGATGCTATCCATGGGTGTTTCTGTGTTTAAAAGGGTTTTGACCATGCGACCACACGCCTTCTGTTGTTTCTCTTGCCCTTTTTCAACCGATTTTCATTGTATAGCAGGCTTATGACTGCCACGCGCTCTGGTAAGGCATGGAACCGCGCGCCATTCGCTTCTCAATTACTACCCACGCTCAGTATTATAGTTGTGCTGATACGGCTGGCGACCCATCTGTCACCTCTGTTCACCCGAAATCAGTTATATACCCCCTCTTCGCAGAAGGACTTTGAAAGGCTCCTGTCACCCCATCTCATTAGCCAGCTCGCAGTTTCCGTCATGCTCTGGCGCTCTACCTTTGTTCTCCTCCTCACACATCTCGTTACGGCTACCCCCTTAGCCCGTAGGTGGAACGATTTCGCCGAAAAGCACTCCTGGGTCGAGATTCCCAAGGGCTGGGAATTGCACTCGGAGGCTCCAAGTAATTATGTCTTCGACCTTCGCATTGGTCTCAAGCAACATAAAATGGACGAGCTCATTGAAAACTTAATGGAAATTAGTGACCCTACTCACGCAAGGCATGCCACATGTGTGCTCCAGAAATAGATACTGAGCTGAGAAAATTTGATAGATATGGTCAACACCTTTCCAAAGAAGAGACCGAAGAGTTTGTTCGACCTCGCCCCGAATCAACTGAAGCGGTGGAAGCGTGGCTCGAAGCCCACGGCGTTGCCGAAGATGGTATTATTCATCGTACTGGAGGTGGCGACTGGATCACCGTCCGCGTCTCGGTGGCCCAGGCTGAACGTATGTTGGGAACCAAATATAACGTCTTCCACCACCCCAAGTCCGGCGAAAAGGTCGTCCGAACTATGTCGTATTCACTCCCTCGGGAACTTCATTCCCATATCGATGTGGTCGCGCCCACAACCTATTTTGGCACTATGAGAAGCATGCGTGCAACTAGCTTCTTGCAACCTGAGGTCAAACCCATAGGAGATGAATCGCCCGACCTCACTCCCGGCATCAACGCCGCTGTTCCATCCAGCTGCACGACTACTATTACGCCAAGCTGTCTTCGTGCTCTTTACAATACGGTTGACTACGTTCCCCAAGCTGCTTCGCGAAACGGACTTGGTGTCGCTGGTTATCTGGACGGTTTGTCACGTTTCTCTCTAGTTCGGGTCCTCCAATCTCACCTTTTTATACAGAATTCGCGTACGTTGTAACGTTACGGTCTGGCGTGCTCGACTAATCTTGTGAATGATTCAGAAACCGTGCCGATCTCCAGGCCAGTAGCACGCTCCACACACACCCACCGTGGATGAATAGATGAAACTGATGAATATCATAGACCTTCTTCCAGAGATTCCGTCCTGACGCCGCTGGCTTCAATTTTACCACCATCCGGGTAAATGATGGAGGTGATGACCAAAACGATCCCGGTGTAGAGGTAAGTGAAACACCTATCGGGCTGTAGAACCACCTCTTTCGTAACCTGATCGCCTTCATAGGCCAACCTAGACATCCAATATACCACCGCAATGTCCTTTCCCACACCAAACACATATTGGAGGTAAGTCCACCAACACGTCGGCCGACGCCATCGGTACCTTGACATGTCTCCAGCACGGGCGGTTCTCCCCCATTCAATCCAGACTCTCAAACGCCAACCAATACCAACGAGCCTTATCTCGACTGGCTCAACTTCGTCCTCGCTCAAAACTCTATCCCTCCGGTGATTACGACCTCCTATGGCGATGACGAACAAACCGTAAATGTGATTTCATCAATACTTGGACAGCGCTGGCTAACTGGGCGATTCGAGGTTCCTTTCGATTACGCAGTCCGCGTTTGTAATCTGTTCGCTCAACTCGGTAGCCGTGGTGTCACTGCCTTCTTCTCCAGCGGCGATTTTGGGTAAGCCATCATTTTTCTCCGCGCCAGATATTGAATTCACATTCCTACCTAAAGCGTCGGAGGTGGCGATTGTCGCACAAACGACGGCACTAACCGAGTGCTCTTCCAACCCGCCTTCCCAGCCTCGTGAGTTCTCATCTCTGCTCTTCACAACAAATTTACCTAAACGTCCTGCTCACTGCTCTCTTCCAGCTGCCCGTTTGTAACAACTGTCGGAGGAACGACGAGGGTAAACCCTGAAATTGCCGTAAGCTTCTCTGGAGGTGGCTTTTCCCGTTACTTCGCCACTCCATCATATCAAAGCTCCGTTGTTACGAGGTTTGTCAACGGCCTTGGGAATACCTTCGACGGCTTGTACAAGTAGGTCATCCTGATTGGTTACCCCAAAGGACTCTAATGAACCTATCGGTGTTTTTATAGCAAAACAGGCAGGGCGTATCCAGATGTCTCGGCGCAAGGTAACGGATTCCAGGTTGTCATTGGTGGCCGTGTTGGCTCCGTTGGAGGGACGAGCGCCAGCTCTCCGGTAGGGCCGCCTTTCTTAGTAGAAAATGTCAACTGACCCCGCGAATCAGACTGTTGCGGGTGTATTCGCACTCCTGAACGACTTCAGACTTTCCCAAGGCAAATCGACACTAGGCTTCATCAACCCACTCATCTATTCCACCGCAGCAACTGGCTTCAACGACATCACGGCAGGTTCCAATCCTGGCTGTGGTCAGCGAGGTAATTAATTCATTTTTTCATACCAACCTTCTCCCGATTTCTGATGGTCCATAATGATTAGGTTTCACTGCTGGCGTTGGTTGGGATCCTGTAAGCCCTGTCTGGCACTTCTTTATAACAATAGGGTGCTTATCGACGTCTTCTTTCCAGGTTACTGGACTGGGCACTCCCGATTTCCTGAAACTCCAGGAACTTGTCTGAATACAGATCATACGTATCTCCAATAGTACCCCTCCCCTGTGCTCCTACCCCTTTCTGAAACACAAATGCTGTAACCTACATCTTATTCACAGCTGACAAGCACCACCACTTTCCGAGAATCCGAGGACTTGGTTACAAACACACAAAGGAAAATGCTCATGTTCATCTCCGCTTCTGCTCTCAGAGTAGAGCCACACATGAGTCCCTTTACTTCATCTAAGTATCCTGATTCCCTAGCGCCTATAAATCCTTGACATCCAAACATCGCGCCGAACGGTCAATCGCAAGATTCGTCAACCCCGTTTCCCAGTCAAGCACAGAAAACGCTGGGACAATTTTACGCCAATGACTTCACCCGGTATGGATGGATCCCGCTCGCAGGTGGGAAAATGGGTGAGGGTTTGAACAGCCAACATTTGGTGACACCACCACTACCCAGTCCCCCGGTTCGATAAATTATTCTCTGCAATACAGCACCGGGCCAACGGGAGCGAAGTTCCAACAAAGAAAGGCGAAGGAAAATAAAAGCTGTAATACATTGTAGTAAGACTTCTCTAGACCTCTAATGTCCACAGATAGGGTCAGCGAGTTCGGCTCCCAGATCTTCAGCTTTCCTCGTATCCCTTAACAAAGAAAGGCAAGTCTGCGGACACATATCCCTCATCCCGGCATTGAACTACATTAGCCATCTTCACCAACAGCACCCACGCAATGAGTCGAGACATTAGGAGCTAGTTGTCACCGGATAACTGCGTAGACTAACCATAAAGAATGTCAAAAGACGGACAAAAACACCGGTCCGAAAACCGAGGAGTTGAATAAACGTGGTGCAGAATCTTAAAAGCACCCGAACAACATGTTCAAGCTCAGACGAGGCCTCGAGACAGCGAAGAATAACGTTGCTGTACGATGCATTACTTGACCGCTGATTCAGAGTTCCGGGCAGAACCATGGGCGAGAAAAGAGGTACGTACGTGAACACCAAAAGGGTTGCAGGCCAAAGCGCCACAGTGATTCCTCAATCAAAAACCTGAAACAAGGCGGGTATCCTGGAGACCTGAAAAAGCGAATGCGTGGGACAACGACATGAGAATATCAAGGATCCACTGTAATTGCCAAGTCAGACCAACGGGCAAGATTATGTTGACGTTTGGAACGGATTGGGAGCGGGTATAGCCTCAAAATCCGCCTAAAGTCGGTTTGTCGCCCCAGGATGTGGCCGCAGCAGATGTGTGTCCGCTTATGTTCTCTCAAGTCAATATGGTGCCTGACGGCAATGAGTGCCATCCCCCCAATGATTCATCTTGTACGAGTGGCAGGCAGGTGATACCTCCTCCGAGTTTAGCGGCTGCTTAGGTCTCAGGTGACATGGTCTATTTATGAGAAGCACCACTCACGACACGACAAATCTACTTGAAGCGGATTCCGTGAAATGATGGATATGAAGGGCGGCCGTCCGTTGGATGGCCTAGTCGTTGTTTCTCATCAGTCCCATGGAGCACGGTTATGCACACCAAGTCTACAGAATACTATTTAGCCGATGTAAGTTGTAGCGCCGGGGCGTCAGGGTCGATATGGGGAGCTCGGCCTCAGAGTGGACATCGGACCACAGGGAGGTGTCAGCCCTAGCTGCAAGGATATTGCTGACCAGCGATTGGACTCGCGGAAGTCTCCAGCTTTAACGTTAGGCCTTAACACTAGGCCTCTGTGGTTCCGGACCCGAGGTGAAAAAGAACGGCCCCTGATTGCAAATATTCCAGCTGGACCAATGATACCCGGACAGCTCGAATCTAGCGCCAAGAATAAGGGGCCTGGAGCTGCCAGGACGCAGACGATCCTCAACAACTTGCTGCCTTAAGCATAGCGATGCTGGGCCAGGTTGGACTCTAGAGCATATTTTCAGTACCTTCGGGGATGCGCGTCTAGCATCCTTGCCGTTGGAGCTTGAGGGGTGATTTGTGGCTGCATTCTGTCTGCAAGAGCTCTCGCCACCCCTACCAAATGAACTTAATTCTGCTTCACCCTGACGGATTCAACGGTTGAGAGCAGCGAAGTCCCTCGGAACTTTAATTAATGCATTCGTTCCTTACCAATCGGTGATTGTGGGGTTGCCCATGTATCTGTTGAAAATCCGTCGAGGCAGACTTCCAGAAGTGAACCAGACTAGTGCAATGCACAGCCGGAGATCGCCTGGGTTCTCGAATATCCCGAGTCTATCGGGTCCACGGGGTCTACCCTGCATAAAAGACAGGAATTCCATTTCGACAAGACGGGCGAAAGTGCCAGGGTAATGGGTTGTTGAATTTAGGCTGAATTTAGGCTCTAGGTGCTAGCGAGGTAACCAATGCATCCGCAAAGTCTTCTAAAAGTAGATCTTTCACTCCACCTTCTTGGTCAACTGTCCAGTCGTACGCCTCTATTAACAGCGTATCCGTAAGTGGGATGAAGTGAGACGCCAAGATTCGGACGATGTTTGTAACCCGGGATACAGCTGCGCGCGTAGCCTCGTCAATATCCTGCGACGAATTGAGGTGAGTTGGCTCCATTCCCGACAGTATATGGAATGACACACATCATTGACATTGGAGTAAACTCCTTCCGCATCAAATCCTTCCTCCCCTTCTTGTTCTGTTTCCTTGACGTGCTTGCTAACCCAAATATAACCATTGAGACCGAGGATAAGATCGACACCACACGGCAGAGCAATGAAGTGAGACTTGAGACGTCGGACAAGTATGGGAGGAACGGTGACAAGTTGTCCATTTCTTAGCTGACATAGATGAGGTGAATTATGTCGTCAGAAATTTGGGACGTGACAGCGGTACCTTTCCATATCTCAAGGAACGGGTATGCAATGACATAGCCCCATCAGCAAAGAAGGCTTGAACTTCAGCGACGAGGAGATCGCCTTCTTCGAAAAAGTTTCGCATTTGTAACTCGTCACTTTCTAATTTTCGTCGCTAGAGCAACCTTCAGCTCGATGAGGAATGAAAGGTTTAAAAATAGCTGAGAAGTACCTGAACACCTCCTGGCAGATTGACGGAGGACAACATTAGCACAGCATCCTGCCTTGAATTTGCGTCCACCTTCCATCTCCGAGGCTGGACCTGTAACATACGGGGTTTAGAAAGCGACGATGGTCCGGCAGGAGCTCCAGTGATTAATGAAGGCATGTACCTCTGTGATGCGCCCAACCACCAAGTCACCGACTTCGGGATTGTACCTTTGTACCGAATGCTTTCGTCAATGCCGCGTGATGAGTATCGTTGCAATTAAACTGCCATACCGGCTGCGAATTGCGCGAACTGTCACCAGTTTGTTGACACGTTCGATGGACCCTGCGACCGACGCAATAACCTCTTCATTGTCTACGTAGGTTCCATGACCGCTACCTCAACTGACATTAGAATGCATAGTTGATTATGTGATACGGCATGAATATAGTGCTTACCGCATGTAGGCCTGTGACGATGTTAGCGACTGGCCGGGATAGGTTAATTTGGACCCGCTGGTCCCGAAGTAATCATCGTCGATTTCCATTTCAGCTTCATCAGATATGTCGTATGGGTGATGCGGTCCGTTGGTTCCGCCGTAGTCGTTTGAGATAGGAAAGGATGAGAACGATATCATAGTGGTAAAGCTGCAACGAATGACCAAAGCAAGCGAGCTCACAATCTTTCGCTTACGTCACCGATGATTAAGCGTAGATTCCTTTATTAGCTAAGCGCCACCAACCGAGTCCAAATGTAAGACGGTTTACAGAGAGGTCACATCGAGAACGTTCAGAACCTTCTCTCAGCTTCCTGGAGTTATTTTCACCTCCGGACATGGCAGTACCACATGGCCCGGCCTGGACGCGTTTTACTCGGATTGGGCCTTTGCTACTAGAACACGAGTACTACGGTGATCGATGAGCTAATTGAAATGCGTTTCTCCGTGATGCCCAAATAGCAGACGTAGCCATCTGGACAGCTCCAGAGTCCAGATGTACCCCGCCCCAGCCCGTACTTCATCCAAAATTCTGTCATCCAGTCAAACTGACGGTGTACACACGAAGACACACGATCACCGGTCACCGTGCGTCACCAGTAGCCAAGCACTAAGTGCACAGCTTGAAGTTTTACGCTGCTCTTCCATTCTGAAAAACTTTGCCGAAAGAAACGGCCCGGGTCTAAACACAGACATTTATACCACATGATCACACCGAAGAAGACACCAAGATTTGAGTCGGGAGTGTAACAACTGAACATCCACTCTCTGACTATTTCTGACTCACAGATGGCGTTGCTACTAAGGAAGTTGTAATTCAGCCGCGAGGATTGTTACGTACGCAAGAGGTTACGGGACAGGACCCTGTAATAGAGTGAAACAGACACTAACGACCATATGTCATCTTTGCTCAGACTTGGAAACACCAGCCTTTACACCGTCTCACCAACGACCTTTGGATCGTTGACACACAAGAGATTTATTCTTGACACGTGGTTGACATAACGATGACCGGACACATCAGGAACCACATCGTGCATCACCAAGCGTCCGGCCGGCTCGCTTCGCTTCCCAAACTTCCAAACCTTGTTTCTGATGATGATTAAGTCCATTCTGGGTAATAGTAGTTCATCCGATTTGGTTACAGACGGATGTGTCAATGAAACAAGCAAAGGGGTACAAACGACAGCAAAAAGTGGCTAAGTTTTTGATCAACTCGTTTCAAGTGGTCCAATTACCCAGAATAGGGGGGCTTGGGAAATTTTCAACACTGAAAGCGACTAATCAAGCTTGGGTGTATCTGGAATGATTATAGCCATGAGCGTCGACAACAGCATGGGATAGCGAGGTATCGAGATATTATGTATGCTACAATGAGACAAACAGAAAACATACGCGCACGGGGTGGCGGATGCTTGTTCTTTTTCCAATGGTTCTAGGGTCGAGCCTGGCCGGTGGACCAGCTGAGGATCAAAAACACGGGGGGAAGTGATCCGTTCAATTAGACGTCGTTAGTTAGTGGCGGGAACCGGGGGATAGGGGAGAGTGCTAATTGTATGCGAGGAAGTAAGCCGATAGAGCAGGAAGATCGTTGGAGCCAGCATCCGAATAGCCTTGTCTCCTAGAGCCATTGAACTTGAGGACCACGACGGTTCCACACCAAGCCTTGGGAGCGGCGCCCGAGGTGATATGGTAAATAGCACGGTTTACGGGAGCACCTTTCTTGAGCGCATTCGGAGAATACCACAGATGGAGTGGGAAACGTAAGGGTTCGCTGTTGAGGCCCTGTGTCAAGACGATGCCCTCGGGCTGACCGTCGGTGAAATGATTCTGGACAATCGGGATGGGGCACATGCCCTGTGAGGGCTTGTGGGAGGGTCTACAATTGACTGTAATGATGCGGGGACGTTCTGGGGCAGTGTCAGCATGTTGGATGCGAAGCATGACTTGATGGACTCACCTTCCTCGGGTGAGAAGAGGATAGCGGAAACGGCAATATACTGGGGCTCAGCGGGCGGCGGAGTGGCAATCATATTGACGCCATAGGTGCCGGACGAGTTAGAAGTATTGCCGTTGTTCTGTTGATTGGCGGGGGGGACGCATTCCTTTCTATGACGAGGCCAATCCTACGAGGGGGTGAGCGATACTTAGGAGTGACGGGGCGCGACGGAGGCTTGCCTGGTGGAGATGCTCTGGTGTACAATACCAAGCACTTTGGCAGCGACTACACCACATAGACGTTGGGCGGCAGCAAAGAGTGCATGGGTGATTGATGACCGGAACGGCGTGCATGGCGATAATGTGCGAGATGAATGTCGATACTTTGAAGGATGGTGTGGACAAATGACAGTTGTAAAAAAGTGTGCTTTTAAACGAAAGAAAGGGATAACCCTCTCACGCGTCCCCCGATGGATCAATCAACCCTCAGGGTGTGGCTCGTTGAACGCAGCCCTAAGGATCAGATTTGAATCTGCAGATAAAACCCAGGCACGAAGGGACGTTGATCTAGATTCCAGATTCTGGTGCATAAGGAAATTCATAACCAGAGATTTTCAGTTTCCATTCATGTCACAAAAGCGAGTGAAATTGGTCGCGGGACTGCATCGACCGTCCATTTGTTGATGGCTTGAATCGTTGACAATTGGCTTTGACCTCGGAGTGAGATAAGCTCGCAACCAGACACTCCCATTCAAATTTACAAATTTAGGTCTCGCAACAATCAAAAGCGGGGAGCACCAGCATGGCTCACGAAGATTGCTGCAAAAGCACAGATTCTGGCGATCCCGGCAGACTCCATCGGTTTCACACTCCGGAACGGCCGGCGAAAGCGGCCAGGTGTGACCTGTAACATCAACCGCCGACATCTCAATCTCCCTCCCAAGCCACGGTATAGTACTCTCTTTCATACCAGCCATTGGCCATGTCCGACGATGAAATGAACATCGATGATGGTAAGCCTCGTATATCGGCGTCTGAGTCACGATTTTCATCCGCATTTACTAGTCGAGGCCGGAGGTGCCATTCGCAGGAGAGGCAGGGGTTTCCAAAATACTGGTGCGCCAATACTTTAAAACTTTCAAATATCATTCTAATATACCACCTTCTGAAGGCGACAGTGACACAAAGCCGTCAGCCGATGCAACATATGATAGAGTTGAGTCAACGACCACGGCCTCAGATACTAGGGCTGCACGATGTACGATCTCCGACTCCGCATATTTGGGCTCAGCAAACTGACTAGCGGTGTCCTTAGCCGTTGAAGGATGGATTGTGCTCGTCACCAATGTTCACGAAGAAGCAACAGAAGAGGATGTGCAGGACAAGTTCTCGGATTTTGGGGAGATCAAGAATCTTCACCTCAATCTTGACCGGAGGACGGGTTATGTGAAGGTAAGCCTGTCATTTTCGGTTTTGAAGCTTATGTTGACCTTCTCTCCAGGGATACGCTCTCGTCGAGTACGAGACGATGGCGGAGGCGCAAGCCGCGATTGATGGAGCGTCAGGAACTACCTTGCTGGAGCAAACAATTCAATGCGACTATGCCTTCGTTCGTCCTCCCCCATCTGGCCCCAAAAAGGGTAGAGCTCGAGGCCGCAGCGCCAGCCCAGGTCGTCGCAAATAGACCCTCAACTTATGTTGCTGTTCGATCACTTGTACTCGAATATACCTAATTGATGGCTCGCTGTTATCCTTCATGATTATGAATTCCTATCGCATAGAAAAATAGACTGCGACCAGGTCTTGTGGTAATTTTTTTGGTCCAACCAGGAGAGTCGACACCCCCAGGCAGCAGAATTGTATGGATGTTTGTGCACCACAAACATTGTTCACACGGTCCCCCACGACACGACTTTTCTTCAATATCACCACACACTTGACTCACCCGCTGTCCCCATGGCCCGCCGTTCACCTGAGTTAGTCGAATCCGAAGACGACAATGCCATGAGCGTCGATAAAGAGGAGAAAGCCGTCGACGATGACGGGTCGGATGCCGGAGAAGATGACGGGTCAGAATACGAGATTGAAGAAATCCTAGACGCGAAAAGGGGCGCCTTTCCCGAGGTATGTCGCCCTCCCACTACGTTAATATTGATGATAGTCCAAGAATGACGCGTGAAATCATCATTTATTAGGGTCGAATGGGGTATCTCGTGAAGTGGAAAGGTTATGGGGAAGAGGAGAATAGTTGGGTGGATGAGCGAGATACCGAGTGGGTGTGTCGGCGAAATTTGACGTTTACTTTGCTCAATCGATCACAGAAACGCGAAAGAACTCGTGGCGGAATTCTGGAGGAAGAATCCTAAGAAAAAGCCGAGGAAGTCGGTGGAACCTAAGGCGACAAAGCGGGGCCGTAAATCTGTGGCTTTGGACGACGAATCGGATACCAACTCTGCGGCCAAGAAACGTGGCCGGAAGTCGACAACAAGAGTCGATTCTGACGAGGAAGAGGAAGAGTCGGCTCGGAACAAGAAAACCCGGAAAGCGGAGAAGGCGTCAGCGAAGGGGAGGATGATATCAGAGGAAACTCAACCGCGTCTTCAAGACATGGCGAAATACATGGACAAGGAAAACTGGGAAGACCTTGTTGACACGGTGGACACGGTTGAACGCGCAGACGAAGGTCTAGTGGTCTATTTCACCTTGTACGTCCTGCGAATGCGTTTTCCTGCCCTCTATTCTGACGTCGCCAAAAGAAAAAATGGGGAGCAAATTCGAGAGAAAAGTGCAATCTGTCGGTACCGCTTCCCGCAAAAGGTACGTGACCTGACCGATGCGGCCTTCCATTCTGTTGATAATAAACATTGGACACCCAGTTACTTTCCTTCTATGAGAGCAACCTGAAATGGAGAGCGGCTGAGGCAAATTCAGACTGAAGAATTTTGGACACTAGGAGCACTATTTTAACATCCTTCCGACTCTTGGGTAATTTTGACCTGTTGTCACAGAACGATCTACCGCTTCTCTTTCTCGACTGACGGCCCCGTAATACGGAGAAATATTTGGTCCAACTCCGGTCCCTGCTTCGCTTATACACTGTCTGTCTAGTATTCCCCTATTTCTTGTGAACCGCAAATGAGACTCGAACTTGCCTTTCAGAGGATGTCGGCATCTCTGAAACAGCCCGACGCGGGCATCACGGACTAGTGAAGGATTAACATCAAGTCCACGGTAATCTCCAGCGAAAGATAAGCCCTTGTCTTGGTTTTACTCGACATGCCTTCGAACCCCTCGCCCCAGCACCCATAGCAAAGACCCTGGTTTTACCTGATCAGTACGAGTCACCTTTCACACGTCTCCAAAATTGATGCGTTATACATCGACTTTGTCGCCTTTGTTCCGACTCGGGAGGGTCCCTATCCGTGAAGAACAGTGGACACGTTCCCAAGTTCTCACCGTTCTGCCAGGCTTAGCTTCGAGTAACTTGTTTGTCTTTCGTGGTCGTCGGAGAGATAGCGACTGATCCGACAACATTGATCTCCCACCTTGAGTATTTCAATTTCACCCCTGCTAGGGTGTCAGCGGTTACCAATCGTCAGGCTAAGGATCTTTACGGGACTTTAACGGCCTCGCTATTTAGAATATGACCCGGGTGCGACGGACTTGAACCTTGAAAGAAGTGTAAGCCAGGAAGTTCAATCCTAGTTGCTTCCAGGGCTCCCCCGGAATACCCCAGAAAATTCACGAGTTCAAAACCGCCAACAGCATTTCTTGTGTCTCACGATACATGTGCCAGGGATAAATGCGGCTTGCAGACACATCAGTGTAGCCTTAAGCGCTTGAATATCAGATCGCAATGAAGGACTACGATTAAGGAAATGCTTTGCAGTCATCCTCCGATGATTGGCCCCCGCACTTTCAACAAAATACTGAGGTCCGCAGTGATATGGACAAGCATCTCCATGGACCTGTTCTGATTTTGAGCTGACAGTCTCATTGTCTGCCCGTCGTCCCAAAAGGGCATTCGGGTTAGGGGGCTGTTATGGGTCAAATGAATTGATAACCGAAAAACGCAACTGGACCTTTGAATGATGTTACATCAAGTTAGGCCTGAGAGAATCGCCCGACGATCTTAGCCCGATGCTGTGGCTATGAAGAACGCCAAGCATACCGTCAATCCTTTCAGTCCACCAATCACACAGCATTGACAATCAGTCATTCTAATTGCATGTTTACGTATACTTCATATGTTAAATATTATTTTCCCACTTATTCAGCGGATACTGTTTCAGAGGTACTAAGCATGATATGGCAAGCTCTATCAGAAAGAGATGAACGAGCGTCAATTAAATGAAGTCACCTGGCCAAACCAGGCCTGAAATCTGATATTTGAAGAGGATAACCGCATGAACTTGAACGCCTTAAACTAAGAAAGGGCTTGATAACTCTCCGACGCTCGACGTCAAAATATTAACCGCCCAAACCAAAGAGAGTGTGGCTCCGTCTGTTTTCTCACAAAAATACGAATGCTGCGGACGAACGAGGTCAGCGGAAGCGAAGAGAATCACACAAGGAACGAATATAGTAATCGCGGCGCCCGGTCAGTGACTGCTTTGAGTACCCCTTCGGTTTTCAACATTTCTGCCGCCCCTTCGCTGCGGTTCTTAGGCTCGTGGCCGGAGGACTTCCGTCCAAAGCAAGACACATGTGCCTTAAGGCGCAAGAGGACAGAGAGTAAAACTTACATGTTCTGTCGGCACACCTCGACTTGTTTGATGCATTTGCCTTCTGTGGCTAGGTTTTCTGAAACGTTCGCGACGACCGGCTATTCATTTAAGATGACCTCGAACGCTACGTCCCGTGAAACCACCTCGGTTTCCCTATTCCAACGGTTCAGGGATCCAGTTGTTTCAGTTGTTTGTAAATCCCTGAGCGTATGCCCAGCGTGGCTAGCGGGTTCCAACGCGCACCTTTTAGAAGCAAGTTGCCCAAACACCGTTCTGATATGTGCACGGAAGTTTGTATCATTGATAACACTAGTCATTAGCTCTCCCATATTTGATATGATGTCATGAACGTTTGAGCCGTGAATCCAGCCTCTGTCAATTCTGATCGAGCTTGCATGCGCCACGGCCGGCAGAATTCATTACATATCAATCAATAACTCTGTTACAGGGGTAACAATGAGGCACGATTTCATCCTTTTACATAATCTCTTGAAAGTTTTATAGTCTGAATTAATCCAACTTGAACCGAAAGCAACAGCGACACTGGATAACGAGAGAACGTGGCACCCATGTGTCGGGAATGGTAGCCGAATAAACATGCTAGAAAATATCGTGGTGGGGCTGCTCCGTAATGTCGAGCGACTAGTTAAAGGCAGATAGATTACTAACAGTGCGAAATACCAAAATGAGTCCTGGAGTGGCTTTCACGAGATGGCATCACACGGACGCTTGGCTTCTTGTTGGTCGCCATATCGATATTCAAGGGCGGGGTGTATGTTTCGTGATCAACTGAAAAGGAAATGGGTCCGGGGGAGCTTTAGCAAAGACTGATTTAGTTTCTATTCGGCCCGGTCGGACCCAACGCAAGAGTGCAGAGATGAGATTAGAGTGGACGGAGTATTGCCACGAAATCATTAAGTTAGCGTGAAACACAAGCAATAGTGTGGAATATCGTCATTTCCCCAGCACAAACGTCCCGAGCAAATCAAGTTCGTCGTCGTCAACATTGCTCCCTGTCCTACGCTCCCGATTGTAAGTTGAACCTCCCTGGCTATTTTTACCTTTAATTTTTCCTCTTACACCCAATGCCTTCCGTCGCTTTGCCCTTCTCAACCCTCTTACCACCGGCGAGGGTGGATCAACGATCTTCCACTCCGGCCTCCGTGCATCCAAGTCATAGTGGGAATGGGAGCGAAGCATTAATTCGTCGTCTGAGGAACAGCAGGAGCAGGCTCCATCCCCCAGAAACTCGCTTGTCCGTTGCTCGCTCTCACAGATGCTGGATGGTTGCCTCAAGTCCTCAGTTGGTTCAGGTTCAGGCAGCTCCACCCGACTCGTTTGAGCCATAGCCCTATTCTTTGTTCGCGTGGGACGTTCACTACCTTGAATAACGGGTTCACTGCGATTTCTCTTTCCAATGATACGACTGTTAGCTGCGCCACTCCACGTTCTCCTGGTGACCGGGGCCCTACGATCCCGAGGCGAGCCAGTCTTGTTAAACCCAGTCTTCGTTTTCTCCTCTCTCTCATTGCCATCGGCGTTTTGGGTGGCTTCGGCATCGTCAGTATTTGCTCTTGTGACACTCGATCTCGTTTGTAATTTCAGCGTTTTGGGTTTTGACTGTCCCTCCTTGGTTCTCGTGGGATCGGTGGCTATGTCCACGATACCGTGTAAGAAAGCGAGATCCCTGGCTACAGTGACTACCGGGGATAGGGGACGAGCTATACGGATGATATCAGGCAGTTAAGCTAGCGAAATGAACACGGGACATACTTAGCCCCATATCTTCCAAATTATCCATGGCCTTATGTCCCGGCTCATATTTCTTCCTCTGGCGCTCGTGATAGCTGGGGGGCGAGATGATACTATCACTGATCCAAGGAGAATACAATTTTGTCCTCGTGGTCCAGTCGTGGTCCGTGCTCCCCTTCGTCTTTGTGTCACCATTGTTGCTGCCAGACGTAATAAGCGGAGAAACAGAGGGATATACAGGCCCACGAATGGGGTGAGGAGTCGACCTTCCCCGTATGTGTGTGAAGATATCTGCCCCTCCATCATCGCGATCGATGTCAACGGCATACATACTCATCTGAGATGGTGGACGATTAAAGTCCACGGTTCCTCCCACTGTTGACACAAAATAAGTCTCCGAATCACCAGAGAGGTCAAGGTGGGAATTTAGGCGCATCATGAGTGGGTTGTCAGGACTACTGCCAGTGTCTAGAGTGTGGTCCTCGTGGAGGAGCGAAGGAATGGGCGAAGGGAACTCAAAGAAAGCTAGAGAACGTCGCGTTGTCGGTACAGGCAGTCGGCGTTGATAGACCCGATGGTTCGCGGGTGATGTAGCAGCAGCGTTTTCAGTTGTTGAATTGGCCCAGTGATAGCTATGCGCATTAACAAAAGGAGCTGTATTGGCGTTCAAGGTTGTCCCCCGGAGAGCCCGAGCAGCGTTCGAGTTCAAACGTCTATCGGAAAGATTTTGTATAAGTGCTACGCGAGGGACCTGTCGCAGGGGCCTCTCTGGCTCTGCTTCATTCTGCAGTCCAATTAAATGGCGGGACGAGGCAATCGGCGGGGGGGAAGGACGGGAGGGGAAAGGACTAGCAAGCACAGGGCGATGCAGCTTTTTAGGTCTCAAGGTAGATGTATGCGCCTCGAATCCTGATAGATACCACTTTTCTGAAGCCTGGCGACAGATATGATGGTCAGACGGGTCGACACGAACGTCCGCTAGGGGCTTGCCTTTGGGAGCACATTTTCCTTGAGAGCACGAGAACTTGTACGAGCCCGCGCGGATTTATCGTCTTGTTTAACTAAGTCTCGACCAGAAGTGATGGCCGCGGCGTCCAGAGCATCAGGAAGGTCCAGAGGGGGTTGGTCTCCAGGAGGATCTGGTACCGGTTTCGAAGTGCCTGGCCTGAAGACTCCGGATCTCGCTGCCTGAGAGGAAAACGTAGTGTTCGAGCCACTGATCTCGCGGACCCCTGACTCCGTGAAAGCCAAGCTAGAAGACGATGCAAGCATTGTTATAGTCTCCGTGACCTGTGTTAGAGAACGCCCAGAGTTCTTGAGTAACCGCCGAGTCAGCTCCGAGCGTTTAATGTTACGCTCAGGGTCTGAAATCCGGTCAGGCGAAGGGAATTTTGTGTCCAAGAAGCCACCCAGAATGCGCTGTCGCGTTGCACCATGTGGAATCCTGGACTTTCGACCATAAGTCCGGTGGTTGGACGACATAGTTGCAGGAGGGCTTGTACCCATCCCCTGCGAATTTGGATCAGGCCTCAGGTTATCAATGACGTCAGACGTCAAAGAGCAAGCCGTCAATCTGGGCAGGTATACGTATTAGGGAAAAAAGAGAAACAGGTGTATGTATGCGCAACGAATAAGATGTTCCTAGTATGTAAGTCATTCAGCATATATAAACGAGTGAAGGAGCTAAGAAAAAAAAGGATTGCGAGGGAACGAAGCTTTATACATCAAATATCAAGTGCAAAAGTAAACGAGATCGAGAAGCCTGATATTACAGTTCGATCCTTCCATCAACAACCGCTTGGGCGGCCATCTTTTCAACCTGTTCTGCGCTCTTTCCGATCACAACATTCGCTGGATCAACTTTTTCCACGGCTGGACCAGGGGAGATGGGCAGAATGGACACCTGCGGCTCCTCGCCCTCTTCGCAGTCTTCATCCTCAGTTTCATCGGTCTCAGGCTCGGGTTCAGGCGTAGATGCATGAGGACCATTCAACCATCGGTCGCCTTCTCTAACCACAGAATTCATCTTCACCGCAAATCCTGCGATCATATCTTGCACCTCGCGGTCCAAGTTATTGAGAACGGGGATCAATTCGTCTTGGGGAGCATCTGCATGAGTGCCATTCTGCAGGGAGCGAGCGGTTTGGTCGAAGCGTTCATAGGCTAAACAGAGTCAGAACAAAACACATTGGAAGGCCCGGCGAAGGGAAATACTTACTCCTCATGAGATCATGATATTTCTGCCAATCATTGTAGGTGACGTCGTCCAGCCAAGCATAATCAAGCCCAAGGTCTGCCTGCGCTCGGTCTGCCACCGACTTGACTTCACGAGCGGCGGCTAGAACCTGGAATATGGCTCGTCAATAGAGCAGAGTTAACTGTAGAACATAAAATGCTCACAGCACCAGTTTCCTTCTCCCTAATGCCAACATACCAGTCGTGCACCTCCTCCTGAATGTTCCGAATAACATCCTTGAACTTGCCCTCAACTTTATCAACAACCTTATCCCACTTCTCCAGCTCTTTCTCCAGCTCTTCCTTGGCGGTTGAGCGGCTCTTGAGGTTCTTGACATAAGCCTCCAGACCCTTCAGAAGCTTTTCGCCATCGCTTTGCACCTTGTCAATGACTTCTTTACCTTTGCCATCAGCAGTGGAACTGTCCTTATCCGAGGGAAGCCGACCAATGTGGGCAATGGCCTCCTTTCGGATAGCTTCGATCTCCTTCTTCACACGGCTCTCGAGATCCTTCACAAGCGTGTCCAACTCCGATTGCCAGCGCACGTGTCGACCAACAATATCTGCGCGTTTCGCGGCGGTAGCGGTCCTTCTAGCCTCTTCATTCTCTTCCTCTTGAACTGGAAGAACGATCTCTGGCTCTGGTTCGGGAGTTTTCTCTTCGTCATCCAGACCAATTTCTCGCAAAAATTCATCCAAATCTTCTCCTTGCACGGTAGCGGCAGCTTCCGCAACAAATTGTTGGACAACGGGGGTTTGAGAGGGCAACTCCTCGGGCACGAAGGATTCGGTGATAATAGAGGTTTTAGAGGTTTCCGCGGGAGTAGGTGTGGGCGTAAGAGGGACTTGCTCACCCTCAGCCAATTTTATCTCCCTTTCCACCTCCCAAATGACACCGCTCGCATGCGCAGCACTTTCTTCTGCCACACTAGCGGCCTTCTCAAGGGTCTCTTCAGGTGTTGGAGCGGGGGTTGGGTTAGTGGGTACATCCGGGGTTTCGGGCTCTTCCGTTGAGTCGACGATGACATCGGGAGTGACAGAAGACGAAGGGATTGGTTCAATAGTGGTCGGAGCTGTGATGGCCGTGGGTTGCAATACCATTTCGACGGTAGCACCCTTAGGATCTACATCCAAATCGGGAATATCATCAAGGGATGCAGCATCTTGAGGGGTAGATGTTGTGGCAGATGTAGCCGTAGGCTTTTCATCGGAAGAGGGTCCTGACTTCTCCACTGCTTTTTCCCAAATCCTGAGCACATGGGGGTCGACAAATTGCCTTCGCAAGTCTCCGACACGTCCCAGAGCAATTTGCGACAACGCCACGACTTCAGAGGCTAGGTATTTGCCTTTAGATTGCGCGACATCAAAGGCGCGACACAAGTGGGGCCTGACTTGAGCGTAGACACGCAACACATGGGGCTTCGCAGCAGCATACACACGAAGAGCGTGAGGCCTGACCCGATTGTAAACAACAAGGGCATACTTCTGGGTCCTGCGGACGTAGACGGATGTGTGATGAGCAAAGGCCCGTATGTAAGGCTCCGTTTGGCGGTTATAGTACTTGACTCGTTTGATAATCGGTGAAGTATACTTGTTAACGTGGGGTTCAATGTAGAGGGTGTATCTTGGGAGTACTGCGCGTGTCCAGTAAGGCTTGATAACACCGTTCCATACGCGCAATGATGTACGTTTGGAGAAGCGCGTCGTGGCGCCGACGTAAGGGGCTATTCGTCTTTGGGCGGCAGCAGCATAGGGTGTCACGGGTTTAATGTAATTTTGATAAGCAGGTTTCGCATATTTCTCGTAGGGTTGGATGACGGCAGGATGAGTGATTGCGGCACGAATGGGCGGGATGACGTAGGGTTCAAGAACGTGTGTGCGATATGTTGCAAGGGAGCGACAGACTGGGGATTCATGATTGGTATCGAAGGGGCAGGTGTAGAGGGCATACGCCGCGAATGTAGTCAGGAAAAGGAAGAATAAGCGGTCTAATAGTGACCGTCTCCCTCGTGTGAGTGGAACCTCTGCTCTCGACTTGTTGGATTTGGCTTTCGATTTGGGAATACCATTTGGCGCCTACATAGAGAATCAATGTTGTCTGCGGTAGAGCAAGATAAGAGCAAAGAGCGTACGTCTTTGCCGGGAGGTCGTGTCGAATCTGACTGGGTGTCTGAAGTTGTGGAGAGGTTTGAGTGGGTCGGTTTAGCGTTGACAGCGCGAGGCAAAGCTTGTGTTGAGTTTGTACGAGAGGTTGGCGGAGCCGGCGCCGAAGGCTTTTTGCGGGTGACTACCATCCTAACTGGCAGAAAGAAAAGGGAGTGTTACTGATGTCGACGTGGCTGTCGTTGTGATGGTTTTTTCGTGCAATGATGTCGAGTGGATTGTCAACCGTGGATACCGTTTCATTTTGGTAACCACAACGTCAGTGCTTCTGTTTGACCCTGCTTGCCAATAGCCCCTGCTGCACCGCCACACGCAAGTTCGACTGTCGTCGACATCAACCTAGATGGGGATGGAGTTGCCTCTCTGAAGCACGCATGCTCCGAATTTAAGTCATTTGTCGAATAATTGGTTGTAATCATTCGACTTCGAAGCGAACTTTATCACCACACGCTCAGCCACACTGGTGTATCGCTTACATATTTCCAGAGCTGCCTCAACGTAGTTGCAAGACTCAGGCAGGGCCAGTCACGGCACGATTATCATTCTCGGTATGGTAGACCCACAAACAGATTCGGGCAAAACTCAGCGCCCAGTCGATCGATGTCAATTGCGTCCCCCAGGTTACCTCCTTTGAACGATCAGTCGCGATTTCTGTTACCCTGGCTGTGCATCATACATCAACTTGATCCTGCCACCACCCTCGCGATAGTATGGAGTCCTTCGGCTCGCGTCTTAGAATCTTAGCCCCAAGCAGTCGCCTCCATCATGAGGATGGAATTTTGCAAGCCACACATGATGCATTTGCTACCACAGAAAGGAACAGAAAGGGATAAGGGTTTTGTTAGCAAATACAGTTTCCATCAAGAACATCAGTTAAGTACCTTCATGGTTGATCTACATGGTTTTCATCTTCTGATCTTCTCCATTTGCTGCATCCCGTGAACTAGTTATAAATCGATCCTCATGGTCGAATGAAATTCCCCGACTTATCATTTCTCCTCAATCTGAGTTGCCATAATCGTCGAATTTGTAATTTGGCAGACTTCTTGATCAGACGGCAATGGAGGTGGAGAGACCCTCATGGCGAATGCAAGGCCACTCGCGTCAGAGATTTCGAATCTCCAGCTAGCGAATAGAGGCGGATGGTTATTGGCTGATGCCTGAACACGCCCCCAGACCAACGACAGTCCAAATGGAATCGTACTACCGAGCTAACGACGAGGCCTCTCCCATGAGACAGATCTGCATTTCTCCCACCCAGCATCAGCGTTTCAGGGAATTGAAAGGATGGATAGGGTACTAGGCATAGGATGCAACCAAACTCATTTCCGAATCTTCAAACCATGTTGACTGGTGCTTGGGATCCTCACCAGCTCCCGCAAGTAGCAATGCACGTTAATGGCTACTTTGGTTCGGGTCAGGTCGATTGAGTAAACGCAGAATAGGCTACGGGATACTTCTCATAACGTAGCATACGATAAAATCCTGCAACCAGCCTGTAAAAGGCTTTGTGAGTGCTGAATGTTTGGGTGATAAAGATACACCTTTCCAAGATAACGAAAGAAGAGCAGCATCTGAACTGAAGTCTTCCGTCGGAACCAAATCCGAAGGAAGTCAGATGCCTTTCCGATAACCACAAATATGCTGCTGCAACACGTTTACAAAACGGACTCTAAAACATTGAGGCAGAGGGGAAACTTCAGCCCCATTTGAAATTTCGCCTCTCATGGTTTGAGATACTTATTGCCGGTGGCAAACATCATTCTGGGCGTGGCAGAGTCGTTGTCACACTGAGTCGTTCCGATCGTATGCAGTTGTGTCGTTGTCTAAATCAAGTCCAACAGAAACACAGGCTTGGAATCAGATTGGGGAGGATAACGGGACGATTCGCAGTCCTAGTTACCATACGTGCCCGCCAGTCTAATCTGCAGTACTGCGGTCTATGTGGGCGCCTGAGATGGGGAAGACTGTAGGTGAGTCCTGTCACTCAAGTGAGATGAGCGCTCTGCGCGCCATGCCTTTGGTGTGATCTCCGCGATTGCAAATATCCAGACAGATGACCCTGAAACACGAGGTGACCCTTGAATAAATTAAGTTGTGAAATCTCTACATACTTTTGGGCGGTGTTTCCCCTCCAGATCTTGCGCGTTATATATGGACGCTGATAGGCAATTGGTACTAGTTTTCTGCTCAATAACTGTCACTCCGGAGGGTGACGATTGATGACGGTCCCATCTTGGGCAGGCTGACCGATCAAGCACCGCTGCCAGTCGTGCCGAGCCGAAATCGGTGATCGAACGGGCTTCGAACGACTAACCTTACTAGTCATTGGTCGATCGTCGAGAAGACCTTTCTCCGTATGTTGTAGGACATATACTGTCCAACGCACTGCGCAGGCTCATCACGATGCTTTGGGCGATGTGCAGGGTAGTAAGCATATGCAGGTTCTTAGTGTACTACCAGATAGGGAGGTTCCGGAATTCTTGGGTTTGTTGGGTCTTCTCTTACACCTAGGCGACATTTCGTTAGAGAGCCCTTCTTTGTGCCAAAGAGGCCTTGGGCCCGGGTAGGTAAACCTAATGTGCGGTTAGGTTTCTTCCGACATCGGATGAATGAATGGGATTATGGCAAGTCTGATAGAGACACGAAGTTCGAGATTTGGTGCGCAAATTCAAGCATTTCATTCCCGCCTCCGGAAGCGTAGTGAGTGAGTGGTGCTTATCAGCTATGAAGGAATGGATTAACCCACGAAGCATATTCCGTGGCGACGATTCCTTGAGAGCATAAAATTAGGACATATTCATACTGACGAACATATCTCGGAAGTATTGTCGTGACAGTGTCGCTGTCCTATAGCCTTGTCCTAAAATATCTTGACGTTGCACTATGACAACCGAGGAAATGAGAGATTGATGCCCCATGTTGGAGTTGAGATACGCCCAGCCATGATTATGAATTGCGCGGAAAGGGAAGCTTAGACGATGTGGGCGGTCACACGGGCATAATTCCAGGCCATTTCCCTGGGTCGGTCTTTGCAGGCTGGGTGAGCGTTCAAGGAAACAGGCATAGAAAGTTGTCCCAGTTAGGATGATTGATTCGAATCTTCTACCAATACTATACAGTAAATGCAGCGTCAGGAAAACAAAGAATGCACAAAGGTCAGATCGAGAAACAAATAGAACGAAGGTGTGACATAAGGGTGAAGAAGGAATGGCGTCGGTGTGTTGAGGGAAAGGAGAATCGCATCTCTTGTCCAGGAAACCGGGATCACAGCCTTGTGACTGCTTTCGAGTCCAGAGGCATCCCTAAGTTGACGCATCAGTAGCTGAAGAGCCTCAAGGACGATAAAACAAACCAGAGGGATCGATACCGTTCATTGCGAGAATACGGTTGTGGCGGATCA
Source organism: Podaxis sp. C-F-101400 (assembly GCA_018524895.1). Classification (NCBI taxonomy): domain Eukaryota; kingdom Fungi; phylum Basidiomycota; class Agaricomycetes; order Agaricales; family Agaricaceae; genus Podaxis; species Podaxis sp. C-F-101400. The sequence goes on from JAEUWR010000513.1 coordinate 29,037, forward strand.
GCCTTGCCTGATCAAAGCTAGGGGAGTTGTCAGTTTGTATGGGGGTCGTGAAGTTGAGGGACTCACTTCACGCGCTCTCTGCGCATAATTTCAAGGACTTCTTGCGTGCCCTGCTCGTCTAAACCAGCCCTAGAGTCACCGTTCCGAATGTTGGCCTCAATGTCGAAAGCAGACGAGTTCAGCCCGGCGTTGATTTGTTCCGAGAAGGTAGAAAGAGGGGTATAATGGCGCAGCCTGGGGAAAAGAGACCTAACACGTTCCGGAACGTGCGGGAGGATCATCTCGCGGTAGCGATACGACACTGAGGTTGCAACCATATGAGCGAATGCTGTTAAATAACCGTTCACCCCTGAGAAAGTGGACCTACCAAGCGCAAACAAGAGAACAAAGGCCAATACAGATGCGTAGAACAACATATCTAGAATACAATAACTGCTTTAAGCAGCTGTGAATGCTAAAGATGTGGAGGTCAGAGTAGGACTGTCGAGGTTGGTGTAAGGCATACACAACGCACATCCGCTGTGCTCTCAGGTTACAAACACGTGACCAGGATCACGTGGTTTGATTAATTGGCAAGCTGTGCAGTCTCGTTTGTCCTGGTCGGCCTGTTCCTATCACCCTGCTATACTTTCGACCTCTACTCTGCCCTAGCTCTATACATCAAAAAACTCGATTTGTTGCCACTACTCCCGGACTATATACGTTTGTGTCGTTGGAGTAACCATGTCCACGCTTTTTCAAACGCTCGAGGTACAGCTTTGCCAACCTGACTTTGTTTTCCGTAAATGATCCTGCCGACAGAAAGAGTTCTGCCCACCGCTAGATTCAACCCTCTTAGCAGCCCTGCTGGCTGAAGTTGAATCTGATAGCGATGGAAAGCCTTTGAACCCCTCAGCTTCGCAAGTTGATGAGCTCCGCCATACCCTCCAAGAGTTGGCTACCCACGCAGATACGGCCCAGCTCTCTGAGTTTTCAGACCTGAACCTGACTTCTCCCACTGAAGATACCACTAGCTCGCAAGATTTCGGTTTCAGTGGGACGACTGGAGGCAGCTCCCGGACATCGTCTGGATCGTCCGACCACTCTTTCAGCTCTCCGTTGGGCTTCCTCCAGGCTGCACTTCCAGATGCCCCCATAAACACTTTGAAGAAAGCGTTGAGAGAGGCGGAAAAAGATGGAAGGGAGACAGACATGTGGGACATCGTTGGGAGCGTCCTGTCTGCAGAGTCTATACGAGAGTTGGAGGAGCGCGGACTGAGTGCTCTAGACGACCATGATAGTGCTTTCAGGGAAGAAGATATCGAATGGGAGGTCGTCACCCCTCGAACCAGAAAAACACATAACCCTGCGCCCTCGAACAAACGAAAGCGTGGTCGTGCAACCAAGATCACCCTCATTGACGTTAGACAACAGAACCACTGGCAGCCGCAGCACAAGAAGTCAGCTTCCACAACTAAACCCCCCCTGCCCGATCTCTGGACTCAGGTTTCATCTATCGCAACCCACATTGCAACGTATCTTCCTCCTCGTCCCCCTTCATTCTTCCTTTCTTTTCTGCACTCCCCTGAATACGCGACCCCGTATCAGGCGCTTTGTGCTGCTCTTGAATCCTTATGCGAGGCTGAAAGTCTTCGCAACTCCAACATCGATTTTGGGATGCTCTTCAGTCTACTTGACATTCTTTTCCCAGAATACGAACCTCTTGACTCGGAGCAACGTTCACGTCTCATATATGAGACCGAACTGTGCATCCGAGCGACGAATGGACGCGGCGAAGATGTCCTCGATATGGTCAAGTTCCTCCGCGAACTCAACTCCGACGCTTCCTCGGGCAGATGGGAGTTAGGCATCTACCACCTCTCTCCGCAGAGGTCACCACCCTCACCAATTGTCGTAACAGACACATCCAGCAAACGGAAATCACTCCCGCTTATCTCCCCTTCCACGCCCAAGACGCCACTTAAGCCACCATCCCCGGTCTCGCCAATAATGAGCACATCCAAGGGTGGTAGTAATCCTGATTCAAATCGATGGCAGTCGGTCCCCATGCGCAAGGTTCCTGATATTGAGCCTCATCCTTTGGCCCAAAGTATACCGGCCTATGCACGTGCAAATGGTTACAAACTCAAGGGTAGCGGGAACGGTTACGGCAAGGTCGGCAAGGGCGATGTGGGCGAATTATCTAATTCGCAAAACAGGATCAAAGAGCATCGACGCAAGCAAGAAGAGTACTTAAAGCAGGCCGCCAAGATGTGGCGACGAGGTGACAAGAAATCGCATGGAGGAGAGATTGCTTTTTACTACGCGGAAAAGGTTGGTGGCGGTCTGTGTAGTTAATGCTTTATCGTTGATTGGGTATGTGAGGCACGAGAGTTTCAGGAAATGGCAAAGCAGGAGGCGCTTGAGAATGCACGTATTATGGTCCAATCCAAGAGGTTTGAGAGATTTCTACATATTATTTTGACCTTCTACCTTGCTCACTACTTATGTACGTTAAGGATCTCTACGGGAAAGTACGACGAAATTGACCTCCACGGAACAACTGTTTTCGAGGCGGTGACTATAGTCAAAGAAATCCTACAAGAGTTCAAATGTTCCCCGAGTATGTCTCCCTCATATATCCCAAGTCGACCTCACTCGCCCATCCTGTCTCCCCCTCCGTCCCTTTTCGTGTGTAGGCCAACCTCTCAAGATCATCACTGGGAAAGGTTCTCACTCTGTAAACAAGGTGGCTGTTCTGAAACCCGCGATCAAGAATTCACTTGTGGAGGACGGGTGGGCTGTAGGTACTTGGGATGCAGGTCTTGTGGTCCGCGGACGAAATCCTTGATACCCAAATATCTATCACTGCTCAATGGAGGGAGGAAATCCTCCACCTTTTGCGTCCAATGTTTGTTAATATCTCAATTGAATTTGGCTGTTATTCTTCTTTCACCTGTTTACTACGATTATCTTATACCCCGTCCTCCTCATGTAATGATAGCAATGTATTGCTTGCGTGTTGTTCTATCCTTATCTCGTCAGTGTCTGCCTGAGTCGCCTTTTGCCAAATCAATTTGTGGAAACATTCCCACGACCTACGTTCTCCCGCCTGCTACTACGGCGTCTACGTGTTCAGTGCAATTGACAGCGTCGGTGTGCAAAAGGCTGTCTTTCACTCGATAGGAGTGGATTTGCAGTGATGTCTTCCTGTGAATCTGACACAGACACATCCTATCGAGCTCCGAAACGGCGAAAGCTCAAGGTGAGCTCGTTGCCTGGAATAGATACATCCACAGGGCGGTTATTGAAACGAATGCAGAAAGCGAATACCAACCAGAGAAGGAGAAAGATCAGCGCAGAGCTTGTCAAACAGCCTTCTACTCTGTCCTTGGACCCGTTACTTTATCCTCCTGGTGGAAATCTTCGCGCTGAAGATGAATTTGCTTTCGATGAAACCATGGAGAGCTTGCTTCCCGATTTCCTACAAGCCAGATTATCATTACAAGAGCAAGAGGCGGAATGCGATGAAGAGGTGATATGAGATCTGTTTTGGCTCCTGTAAGCAGGTCTGAAAGAATACTGATAGGGCACTTATCTCAGACCACTTACGCGATCTGAGGTATCTTCGCTGCTCGTTCCCGGTGGCGAGAGTGCGCACGACACCACATCTGCCCTCCTCCTTCGGAAGTTGAAGTTGTCGCAGGTGCGAAGATATCTGACACCACCAGCAAATCAAAAACAGGCCCTCAACGTTTTAGGAAACTTTCAGGAGAGACGCCGAAACCATATACCCCCGAGGGTCATTGGAGCACCGGTAGATTCCTTGCAGGCAACCCAACCGACGCCGGACAAAATAGGTCCGAAACCGCATGTTGTTCGCGCATTCAAAGATATCAAAACAACCCCATTTGAAAATTCACTCTTGTCACGTTTACAAGGTACCAGGGCATCTACAATGCCCGGCCTGATCGCCGTCGATTGGGAAACAATCACTCCTTGGATGAGTCTCATGAGAGACATTCGGGATCATTACAGGCTGGCACAGTACGAAAATTTCGCTATTGATCATGGATGCGGACTGACATGAGGATGATTTACGGAACCTGAGCAGCCCTGGGCGACAACAACCAATAGAGTCTTTGTCACCAATAACATACAGTACTCTTCAGGCATGTCACCTGGGTCAGATTCATGATTTGTTGCAGCGCGTCTTCTGGACGGGGATAGATGGTGAATGGGGCATTCTTCCCACCTCCAATTCGTATAGCTCATTCTCCGATCAGTCAGCGATTCTTTAGAATATTCTCCTGAGCGGTGCACCGTTGTTGCATGTTACAAGCGACTTGTCGTCGGTGTGGCAATCTTGAGCTCGCCACAGGAGACTTATATCACATACCTTGCCGTGAAGGCCGGCTGGGATAAAGCTCAGATCGCCAGGTTGGTTTCTGACAGGTGCTCACATCGGACTCGCCATTTACAGATGCTCCTTTTTCTCAGGACTATGCTCTTTCATTTAATCAAAATGAATCCGAGGAGAGACATTACCTTGCACGTCTCGGCGAACAATTCGGCAATGGTAAGGTTGTCTGAATAATAGTACGCCTTACCTCCCTCTGAATTCTGCTGTCCTTCTAGCTCTTGTATAACCAATTCGGTTTTAAGGCGGAAGAATTCATAGCTGGATTCTATGAGGACTATCTGGATCCAGCATCACGGGCATCCAAAAATGCCTTCAGGTTACGACTTCGTCAATGACAGATCTTTCCAGTCGAAATGCGGAAGACTCCAAACAAACGGCTCTAATTACGATCTGTCTTACTAAACCTCGGAGTCCTGGGAGCTATCTCTCATCATCGGCGGCTGGGAAGCTCCCAGACAACAGAACGCACGATGCCGAATAGCCCATTTTGCGGTAAACTGAACGCGCTCCGTCAAAGAGGATCTTTCCATAACCCCAAGAAGGGTCTGTCCCACGTCTAGTGATCAACATTTTGCTTTGCGCGCTGTCATCGTATTGAAAGAGTGGACGACCCGCTTCATGCCTGACGGCCGGTCCTTACCTTCCTTACGGATGCGCGAGCGGCCACATCGTGATGGTCTTCCAGTAGTATACCCTATGTAGGCTCGCCTAGATCCCTCTGATGGCCGACACGAAAAACTCAATTCTGCCTATCTTTATGGAAATGTCCTATCCGTCAAGCCCTGCAGCTCGTTCAGCTGAAGCCTCAGCCCTGTATGCGATTTGTAGGAATCCGAGCCGTCTGTTGTGCTATCTACTTCCCAGCCCGTACAAATTATATCAAGGAAAAAAGCGGTCCCAAGGCCCAACTCGGATGACGCGACATACGCCACCCTGACGTGGTTCATCATACCAAATCCGTCACGTTGTATTCTTCCACGATCTTCACTTTTATTCCTTCATAAACAATCTTCTTCAACATTTGTTGCGCCTCCGTTCTCCACTTTATGCGAGGACTGAACTGAAGCCTAAAGCCTTGGTGCATCATGGCGGCAGCTGAGCGACCTCTCAACATCGACAGGACGTCTTTAAAGAGCTGGCTGTTTTTTGTGCCAAACTGCTGCATCTCGTCACAATGATCAAAAATCAGAAATTCAAGCATGGGCAGGAGCCCTGGGTCTTGGGAGTCTGTCGATATGTTGGGAGTTAAATGGTGCATGACGGATCGACAAATTCGAGATTGGCAAGACAACAGTTCAAGGCGAAGAACCTGAGGGACACTGGACAGGATGTCATGCAGACCGTCAGGTGAATCGTAACGACTGAGGCCAAGGGTCTGTAATGTGGGTGGCAGGTGTGCAAAGAATTCACGGAAGCGGTTGCGGTTCTGGTCGCCGGGGAATCCGTGCCATTCAAGTCTCTCGAGGCTCGAGAACCGCACATGCTCAAGCATAGCGGTGCTCCATGCATCTGGAAGACAAGTCCAAATAAGGGTCCGCAGGTTGCTGAGAGTGATTGTCCCATTCAGCGACGGATGGCGACGATCAGACGGTGTGAAAGATGGCTCGCGTATTGAATACTCTTCTAGGTTGTGGCATCCGATGAGCAGCTCCACACAAGTGTCAATCGTCATACGATCGAGATCAAGGACAACAATCTGTGTCCAGGGGAGCTTGAGTGGTGCCCATAACCTCCTAATCGTCACTCGACGCAGAGCAAGGATGTCGATGAATGAGAACTCTTGAGTGGGTTTTACCTGACCATTTGTTGGCCAGCCCAACGCAAGGTCCTCGAGCGACGTGAAGACGCCGGACAAAGAATTAACCCATTCAGGAGGGACCGCACTAAGCCGAAGGCTGTTGATCTTCGGAGCGTACTTCAGAATGACGGCATGTATGGACGCCAGTGCACTCGCGTCGCTTTGGTGACTCTTGTTGCGACGATAAGCGAGGAAATATTCCCGGAAATCGAGTTCCAAAGAAACGGAACGGTTGCCCGCGTTTGTGAAGTATAAATTAAGAAGGCCAGCTTGGCTTTGTGCCGCGGCCTCCTTAATTTCAAGGGCGATTGATGTCCAAAGATCCTGTGTCGACCAAGCGACCTGGCGCCAACGAGATGAGACAGCCCCCAGCGTGATGGCAACAAGGGGCCCCGGATCCTCGAAGTCAGATGTCTCCCTCTCATACACACGCCTATGGGCATATTCCGTACGGAAATCACGAGATTTGAAATCAATTGGTGGGGAAACAAGTTGGAAGATGGATGAAATGATCTCATATGGAAACACGCTGGTTGAAGATCGCATATCATTCAACCTTCTCAAAAGGCCTGCTCGCTCCCTGCGGAGCTGGCAGATGAGGCTATCCAACCTACGAGTTTCGGCCTCGATGAAGTATATTTCCTCCTGAGGTGGTCGTGGAGCGGGAGTCGTTCTAGGCTCTGACCTATCTGACGAGATCTGGCTAGATTGATAACCACAACGGGGGCATGTTCCGTTATCCGACGACATCGGATGTCTTGGGCCTTGGATGTTTAAACTGGAACTTAGACTGTTTAGGCACTCCACTTTAGGCGCCTGGGGAGCTTACCGTAGCTCGGACTGTACTTATCGTACCAAAAGGTCAACGAGTAGATGTGTAACCTGTCAGGTTGTCAAAGAATGTTGATCAACCTAACATGGTCAATTTAGTTTGATGGTGAGAAAACAAAGAAAAACAAGGACCATCATCTGTCCACAACATTGACAGCCACACCGTCCTTCAGGCCCTCATGCCTTATATGTGAAGGAGATAGATGCGTTCACGACTTGCATGAAGGATCGAGTCACGCGAAGGTATCGGCAGGAAGTAAAGCACCATATTAAAATACGTGAGAGCTATGAGCCTTGTAGGCAGAGATGTGAGTAATGAAAGCACGAGTATCATCGGAAACTCCCTGTCGGTTGACAGCGAAGACAGAGATATAGGGCGCTCGCAGATCTAAAGCGGAATCTTTGTCATCCCGAAAGTAAAGTCCGTCTTCATCATCACTTTCACTTGGTTTCTTCACCGTGTTTGGGGCGAACAACGTGTCCCACTGAATTAAGACCAAACTCGGCAAGGTCTTCGCAAGAATACTCGAAGCGGCAAGTTCCCTCTCCCATGTTTCCCCCCGCAGCTTTGCACAAACAGAACACGAAGGCAATCCAGTCAACACGCCTCTCCCACCACGAGACTCATCAGAATGTGTGATGTGCTCCTCCAAGGTACCTGTATCCGAGAGATATAAGCCCAGGTATAGGTTCTCCAATTTGTCCAAGGGCGCCAAGGAGTTCGCGAAAGAAGTCTAGATGCCACAAAAGGAGGAAGAGTTAATTCAGCAAGGAATCTAGATGATGCAAGGAGAATATCAACAGCAAGTTGTTCCACGGTTGAAGAATCATCAGGTATCGGCGAGTGCCTCGCACAATCGAGGCTACTTTTCAGACAGTTCAGGCAACAATCGAAATCGATACGCTTTGTGGATGTCAACTCCAGTGTTTTCAGTCCGGGAAACGTTGTTGCGATGGAAGCCAACACCTGACTGTCAATACGTGGAATCTCCGTAAACGCAAGTTTCTTCATATTCGTTTTCGCAGGAGAGTTGGCGAAAGAGTCCAAGAGCAAGTTGACGAGTAAGTCCTGCGTCCTGGAGCCTTGAGTATCGAAGCATATTTCGAGAACTCGTAGATTAGTAAACGCCCCGAGGCTCCTGATACCACGAGTGATTATATGCGAAGGTGCGGAAAGTGACCTCGTCAAAGTTCCGCAGAGTCAATATATACTCGATATATGCGCCCGGATGAACGATGAAATCACGCACCTAACCCAGCCAAAACTATTAACCCCATAAAAGAAATCCCTCTCCGTGGCAAGAGAGTCCCACAGTTTGACAAAAGCGGCCCGAGAGTCAATGACAACGCTCCGAAAGTATTGCCTCAAGGCAATTTCGCGCAAGGCCTTGGAAGCTTGAGTAAATGCAGTTATGGCAATAAAACCAGAGTCTAGGGAATAGGACGACAACGCGAAACCGACGATAGTTTCGATGATCTCCAGTGGGAAACGAGGCCTCTCAGTGCTGAATCCAGCCGAAGACCTAGTGGTTTGTTCAAGGCAAGAAAGTGTTCCTCGTACGCGGAGGGTCAGTGAGCTGGTGCGCCGGGCGAGAACAGCGGAAGTCGTTCGAGTCAGCATGGTCGTGATTTGAGTAAGAAGTGAGAGGGAGTGTGGACGGGCAGCAGAGCGTAAATACGCCCCCGCAGGCGTGGGAATATTTCATTGTTGGAGATGGTGACCCATCTTTTGACGGACCATCCGATCTCTAAAAATCCAGGCTGTATCAACTTTTGGGGTACCTAGCAGATGCTTGAGAAAGGCTTCTACCCCCTCTCACTATTTGTTTTCGGTTTCAAAGTACCCCACAGCTTCAGGGCTCAAGAAAGGCTTATCCTCAGCCACAGTGCAAAATCTTATAATCACAACCTATTAATAAACAGCTTTCAGAGCATATGATACCATTACCATCGAAACGCGACGCGTTATAAGAATCATAAAACGCGGAATGAACAACCCAAAGCAAAGCAAGCAAATCTCTCCTCTGCCACAAGCTAACTCTCCTGGGAAGAGAGAAGCCACCCATAGTCTTCTTTCACTTCTGCCTCCTTCTCCTTCGTGCCTTTGCCCGGCTTCGTTCGAACGTCTTCGGACTCGTCGCTGGCGGAGTCTACAATGCTGTCCTCTGAGACTGATGCTCGCAAGTTAAACAACCATTCCTTCGAGTTCGATCTCGCAGACTTGGATTCCCTATTTTGTTTGCTACGACCAAAAGCTCAGATTTCCTGGAGTGTAACGTGTGACAACCGCGTACCTGGCAGGACCACCACTTTTCTGCTGCCTGGCTCTAGCTCTCTCGAGAATACTTTCTTGCGGCTTGGCCGCCCCAAGCTCAGTTTTCTGCACAGGCCGAGGCGTAGGATCGGCATCATGCTTCACGTCTTGATACCCACGGCGTTTGGGTATCGGAGTGTTCACATCTAAATCAACAACCTTGTCCTCCCCCTGGTGTTTACTCTCCGACGATCGTTTGTTGCTGCTTTTCCTCGGAGACCCAGCACGCGGCTTCCCACCTCCCGCTCGTTTTTTTCTCTTGGCAGTGTCCTCGTCTGTAGAGCATATTTCCATATCCACGTCTGACATAGGAAACGGTTGTATCTGCAACTTGATTTGTTCTTTCGATCGTGATCGAGATTGTGGTTGGGCTTCTAGCCACTCGCTGACGGAAGGAGACCTCGAAGGCGTGCTCGTCCCTTGTTTGGAGGGAGTTCTCGAAGGTGTTCTCGAGCGCTGTTTGGAGATGGACCATTGACGACGGCGCGCCACACCCTTGCCATCATCGTCACTGGAGGTGTCGGTATAGTTCACAGCTTTAATATTTCTTCGTGGCCTTGACCGAACCAGGGCCCCATCCGTTTTCACACTCGATTCAGTCTGATGTCCATCCGACATGGAATCGACGTAGATGATCTCATCAACAGTGGATCGCGCCTTCCTCCTCGACTTGCGGGAGGGTCGTATCAACGCCCGGTCGTCGTCCAACTCCGAACCCCGACTCGACTCAGCACCGTTAGATTTTGGACCACCACCAACGATTCGACTTCGCTGACGTCTTGTTCCCTCTCTCTCCCCTCTCTCCGTTTCACTCTCCCGCAAAAACGCTTCCATCTCTACCTCTTCAACATTTCCGCCCTCCTCAATCTCAATCTCCTTCCGCCTCTTCCTCGCTCGCTCCATGACAATCCTATCACCCACACCTGCGTCAAGTCTGTGATCATTCCTTCTCGCGCCCTCTCCACTGTCGTCGGGAAACATCACAACTCCGTATGCAGTACTGTCCCTCAAGACTTGAAGTGCTGTTTCCGCGCCCACAAGCCCTTTGAGCCCACGGTCCTCCATAATAAGTCGCAGCGCGACTTCCGGGACAAGTATACGCTGGATGAACTCATTCGCCGTGAAGGGTGCAACTGTCGCTGGATCAAACGAGTCGAGTGGAAACATATTCAGAAGCGTTTGGTGTATAATCATCGACCCAAGTTCTCCATAGCTACACATCATCCATCAGCACAAAGGGTGAATAAATGCGAGGGAAGTGCACATACTATCCAGGTTGACTCTTCTCAAAATCCAAAAATTGGGCTCTCACACCAGCCACGGCTCTCGCGCCACGTAGCTTAATCGTCTTCATAGCCTCTCTCCAAAATACACACCTCATCCTCGGCCCTTTACCCACAAAGCTCGTCATCATCTCTTCTCCCCCCCACTCATTTATTCCATCCTCCTCTTCATCAGCATCTCCAGGATCTTCGATAATTTTCTTCAAGTCTACTTTCATCCTCGCAACTCTTACGCCGAGTCCTTCCCAATCGATCGTCTTCGGCCATCCTCTTGCTTCCGCCTCGGGCAAAATCTCGCTCTCGAACCTGTGGCGTTGGCATACAGCTACGAACGTCGATAGAGGCGCTTTACGACCTAAGGGGTTCGTGGAGCGGGGGTCTGGGTGAGATTTTTCGTAAGTATCCTTGAGGAGTCGAAGAAGGTGAGGTGTAGGCGAGAAAGGAAGGGGCGCGTCGCAATAGGGACAGAGGGATTTTGGATCGATCACGGGGGACATGAATACTAGGAGATTTGTAGTAGTTAGCATGAGATATTAAGTGTGGTTAGAGGGGGGGAGCTGGGACATACGGGAGTCTTCTTCCTCGTACAAGTCCATATGGTCCACGACACTGTGAAGCAATATGGGCCTGGGTCGGATTTAAGCCGAATGAAAACGTACGAAGGACCATTGTCTCCTTGATACCTCTTCTTTCTGGTGTGCGGCACGTCGATGCCGGAGTCATCCTCCTCTGACCCGGAGATGTCATTCAAGTCTTGGGTAGACATAGGAAAGGGTTGCAAATCTTTCGCAATAGCTTTGCGTTTTCCTTTGTCTTTACCCCTCGCCTTGCCCTTTGGAGCTTTAGTGTCCTTGTCCCTTGAGAGCGGAGAAAGCGCAGGAAAGTCCTTCGCAAAAGCCCTCGAACTGCGTTTCGCTGCCGAGGAATTTAGTGGCGAAAACGTCGGAAACTCTTGTGGGAGGCGAGGTGCAGATTTAGATGATTGGGCGATTGAACAGGATGGGTCCGGTGGTGGTGGATGCGATGAAGGTGAGGCTCTGCTGGTATTGCTTGAGGAACTCGAACTGGTGATCGTACTTGGAGGCGGTGAGGTTCGTTTCGAGTTCTTGCGGAAAGAAAGAGGGGATGGGAGTGGTATGGAGGATAATCTCCGCATTGTTGTTTTCTTTACCGGTGTACCGAACAGTGATTCCGCCTCATCGTCATCGGGCGGCGGAGGAGAGGGCCGAGAAACAGGTTGTAGACGTGGTTTCGGTGGAGAGGTCGTGGCTGCTCTCGACGTTGATGGGATATTCTTCTGCTTTCGGGTCTCCTTGTAAGCTTTTGCATCATGATAGGTCTCGTCATCTTCGTTTCGACGCCGTGGTTCCTTTCCCTGCACTCGAGGCTTGGGCTGAGAGGAAGGTGGAAGCGCAGGTTCCTTGTCTATACCAGTTGATTTCGACGACTTCTTGCTAAACTTCAGTCCCTTCAAGGCCCTGGATCTGTTCTCAAGCACATCCGGGTGATACGCCGGCAATGGCTGACTACTCGGCAGCGGTTTCGCCTTCCTAGTAACGAACTTTTTGTCCGCTTCTGTGCTTTGTGAAAGGCAGTCCATCTCATCCCCGCTCTCCGAGTCCGGGTCGAAGCGATGTATAGATGGAGAACGTTTCTTGACCATAGTACGGGCTGGTTTGGATGGTTTGAAGGAACTACCGAGATCCTCGTATATACCGGAACGAGGTGGAGGGTGTTTGAGACGCGCCGTCGGAGAGGTGTAGAGCGTCTCTCCTCTGCTCTGGAGATTGCTCATGTAGCTCTCCATGGGATTTAAGTAAGGAGCGACATAAGAGGTGGAAGGGTGAGTTCATAATTGGACGACACGATAAATTGAGGTCACGTTACCGTCGCGTTCTTCCTCCCCGCGTTGACGTCACGCCCTCCCTTTTCAAAAACGACGATCTGTTAAACTCATTGGAAAAGCTGGTATCGAAGAGCATTCTCCTTCACTTCTCCTGATCAGGAATCCATAATTTCCAAAAGGTCCCATGGACACATCGACGTGCGAACCACAACCCCATGATACTAGCTTCTCTGCCCCACCCAGATCGTATTCTCCCACACGCACGTAAATCAAGCACACTCTCGAGCTATAAATTCACTCAAACTCTCTAATGATACCCACCAAGTCATATCAAAGGGCCCATGTCTTTCTTCGACTTTTCAAGTGTCAAGACGCGCTACTACCATCATGGACGACTGCATGTCGAGGGAGGGGTTCTGCCTGATGCTATAACCGCATACAGGACATACGGGGATACGAAGAATCCGTGCGTGGTGTTCCCGACCTGCTATGGAGGGAGACTTGATCGTATGTGCTTCCGGATTCTCGGTTACGCTGTTTACTGACGACTGCCGACAGACCAACAATACTTGATTGGACCTGACAAGGTATGCGTCCATGTCTCTTTGCGATTGGATTGGGCTGATGGCAGGTTGTCGTGCCAGACCTTTGACCCAGAGAAATGCTTTATCGTTACCTTTGGGCTTTTCTCGGGTGGCGAGGTAAAGCCCTCTATGCGCCGCATGTTGGTTACATTCTGACCATTATACAGTCCAGCTCTCCTTCGAATACTGTGAGTCGTCATACATACCACGCATTAAAGATCTCTACCCAAAAATCTGTGTAGCCAGCTCCATATAACGGTCCCTACTTCCCTGACGTCTCTTATGAAGATAATATGTGAGCAACTCTCTGGATCCAACCATTCTTTCATCAACATACCCCTTATAGTCGAGCACAATACGCAGTTCTCCAACACCTCGGTATTCAGAAAGTCCATGTCGCAATCGGATTCTCCATGGGTGGCCAACAAGCTTACTACTGGGCTGTAATGTACCCTGACTTTGTCGAGAAGTACGCACCACATCCTTCAACCAACCACCTTCAAAATTTGAGCCCATCCTCCCACAGCTACGTATCCATTTGTGGATCCGCGCGTACCAGTCCCCACAACCAATGGTATGCCCAGCCCGGCTCAGTACCATATATGCGTTGTTGAGAATTATGCTTCTGCCAGTTTTATCGAGGGCCCCAAATCTGCCTTACTGGCTTCCATGGACTTTAACAATGGACACTACACCTCACCCCCTCAACACGGTCTTCGCGCTTTCGCGAGAGTATACTGTGCGTGGGCCTATGGCCAGACTGTGAGTTCCCCTCACCCCCCTCAACCGCCCTCGTTGACCAACACCTGTAATAAAGTGGTTCCGCGAAAAACGCTATCTCATGGACGGACAGTAAGCACCTCCGTCAGAGTCCCACAAACCAGATCATTAACATCATACAATCCTGTTTTCCGGCAGGTTCCCCGACCTAAACAGTTTCCTCCGTGGCTACTGGGAAGCATCACACCTTCTCTGGGACGCGAACGATCTTGTCACGCTATTCCATACCTGGCAAACTGGGGACGTGTCAAAGGTGCGTGATGGTGGAGATTTGGCAAAGTGCTTGGGGAGTATCACTGCGAGAGGGTTGATTATGCCTTGCAAGACGGATCTTTACTTCCCGGTGTGACCGAACCTGTGCTATATAGGTTGATTAGGACTGATAGCTCGATTGGCAGCCTGAGGATAGTGAGTATGAGGTTTCGTGTATGCCGAACACTGCCAAGTTGGTCGTTATACCCTCTATCTGGGGACACATTGGTGAGTTTTGTGTGCTGTGGTGGTTGACCTTGACCGATGTTTGATTGATCCGTAGCCGGGAATGGGTCTAACCCTGATGATCTCAAGTTTATGCACGAAGAAATCACAAAGTTCTTGCAAGAGTCCAGGGAAGCGAAAGCTGATTGATCATAGTCCTGAGCATCCACGAGTGTATTCACCGTATGTACAGTATGACCACAAGCGTGTTTATTCCAGTGATGTAGCAACACCAATGATATATGCGCGTCTCACACTTTTGTAATGCACATGCCATACAAACGTTTGTCCGAAAGTACACAATACATAAATATTATAACTTTGCGGGCAGCCTGCCTGCTCCACTCAACCTGATTGTCTCTCCATTGACATAGGGACAGTCCAGCACCCATCGTACTGTCTTTGCAAATTCCACAGGTTGACCAAATCGCCTGGGGTACACGATACCGTCATTCTCGAGACTTTTTCGTGTTTTGCCTGGGAAATGAGCAGTCATGTTGCTGTCGAACACGCCTGGCGCGATGGTGACGACGCGAACAGCATGTCGAGCTAGGTCGCGTGCCATAGGGAGCGTCATAGACCTGAGTGCGCCTTTGGTGGCAGAATAAGCTGTCTGGCCAGGTTGACCTTCATACTACAATTCCATCCCCAAAGTCAGTTCTGAACGATGAAAGAAGTAAATACATCGTCAACACTCACAGCAGCAGCACTCGACACAAAAATCACAACACCCCTCTCCCCATCCGGACTCTCCTCCGGCTCAACCTTGACTAAATGCTTCAACACAAGCCTCGTCAAATTAAACGACCCAGTCAAATTCACAGCCAACGCAAAGTCCCACAAATCCAATGAATGCGGTTCACCATGCGCGTCGATGATTTTTGCGGCTGTTCCGACACCTGCGCAGTTGATCACGCCTCCGAGTCGGGCTTTTGTTTCGCGGGCCCACGCGACGGTGGATTTGACTGCGGATTCTATTTGTGCGAGGTTTGTGATGTCTGTTTTGAAGAATTTGAGGTTGGGGTGGTAGGCTACTGTTGAAGGGGGTGCTGCGCGGTCGAGGATGGAGATGTAGGCGCGTTGGGAGAGGAGGTCTTCGACTGTTGCGAGGCCGAGACCGGAAGAACTTGGGTTTGTGGGTGATTTAGTGGTTTGGTTATCAGATAGATGTGTGGAGGGTGAGCTAACTTACCCACCGGAGATGACGAATGTACGGTTTGCAACTTTCATTCTTCCTTTAGCGATGAGAGGAGGGAGATGGTGAGTGCATCTGTGGTGCTTGCCCGTTGGTTGTAAGGGAAGGTGTCCGGCAAACTGAAGTTGCCGAGATCTGCAGTGATTGGCTAATCAAGTTCACGAGCGCGTCAAGGTCACATGCGTGCGTTCTTGAAGCTCTGCTTACGTCATAGGGCACTTCCTAATTTCTCAGCTTGGCGAGCGTCGGAGCGTATCGTCGTCTCTCGTGTGGCCGCTCACAAATAATGTTCAGACCTGCTCTTCGTTCTTCAGTACGTGCAACCACGAAAAACACTACTAAGCACTAAACTATGTTAATTTACAGACTCGCCTCCTCCGTGGGACAACCCCCGCATCGTTCCTCGCCGGCAGGCTAGCTACGTACCGCTTCCTTTCGCAGGAAGTGCGTTCGCAAATTCAAAAGGCTGTCGAGTCGACTCCCGTCGTGCTTTTTATGAAAGGAACTCCGGACGAGCCGCAATGTGGATTCTCTCGCGCTGCGATTCAGGTCCTCGAACTCCAGGGCGTGCCACCGGAGAAACTGAAGACGTATAACGTCCTTGCTGACCAAGAATTGCGCCAGAGCATCAAGGAGTTCTCGTGCGTGGTGTTTCTTGTGCTTGTTATGTTTTGCAGATGCTTATTGATTGCTTTGTGTTACATTAGGGAGTGGCCGACTATTCCTCAGATTTATGTGAACGGAGAGTTCATCGGTGGATGTGATATTCTCATTTCCAGTGAGTAGTGGTCTATTAGTGGCTATTATAAGAGTGTATGGTACTTATTACTAACACCGCCGAACAGTGCACCAATCGGGCGAGCTGGAGACACTCCTCGAGAACAACGGCGTCATTCCCAAGATTGAAGAACCTCCCGCACAAAACGGCGCCTCTGCGCCCTCATCATAAACCCGCCTCTCTCGCTCTTTCTCCGCCTATCTCCGTTTACATCACAACTTCACGAAGGGATCCCCTACCAATACTGCTTCTCTTCATAAAGACACACGCTTTTAGACGGAATTATGTAGTTGATAATAGTTTTATTGAAGCACTTACTCAAGTCCAAGGTGAATGTTCCCTGTAGAGGTCTACGTGAACTCGATGGTGCCGCTAGGATCAACCCTCCCCCGTTTCACCACCTCGCCCTTCGCCTTGAGCAGATCCTCCACCGTGCGCAGCTTGCCATCCTCCGTCGATTCCTTAAACCAGCCCAAATGATCAGCTATAAGATGTCTGCACAATAACCCCTTATTAGCGAACGTCTCCAAGTCAAAACGACCTCCATACATACCGGTTCTTACAGCCAGGACACTGCACCAGCACAATCCCTCTCTCATACGCATGTTTCGTAAATTCGTGCGTCGATCTCTCACCACATCCCTCAACGGTACAAGTAAACGTCAACGAAAGCTTCGGCTCGATCTTGCCAAGTGCCTGTTTAAAAACCGTCTTTTCCTCCGCGTCTTGTGCAATTTCCCCCTCCGCACTTGTACTGGTATTAGCATTAGGACCTTGCGCTGAAGAAGAGGCAGTAGTTGAGTAACGCGACCGAGACGAAGGCGTAGGTGCTGAGACTGCAGGAAGAGCTACCCCAAGACGGAAATGGAGCTGGACTTTGTATGTTGGCGGAAGTGAGGGACTGGGAATGAGGAGACTGCGAAGGGGCGGTGGGAGGCCTGTGTTACGGAAGAGTCGTGAGGGTAGCATTTTTGGTGGGTGGTAGAGGAAAAGTTTAGATGTCCGTTTAGCGCCCATTCCTAAAAACATCATACACATGGGTTGTTTGGTTTGGTGAGCCAAACAGACAGCTCTACTCGAGTATTTGTTTCGCTATTACACTTGACAACATTCCCCGATAATAACCTCATGCCTTCTCGAAGTAACAATCGACCATCTACGACCACGGGTATCCTGATTCTTTGTACTCCGAGAGCGGACTTGTCGAAAGGGGTGGCCACTATGAACAAATGAACTCGATCCTACCATTGGCGTGCTCTTCTAACCCTTTCCGAGTCCCCGCGCCATCTGATCCCATTCTAAAACTTGTTATAAGATATCTGGATTACACAACACAGGCCTTTTCCCGAGGATTGAGTGTAATATCACTACTTGCTAATACCCCAAAATGTTCTATGCTTACGCTCTACAGAGGTCACACCGCCGCATCTTTCCCTTCCACCGTTCCCAGAAAAAAAATTATCAGCCTGGATTCGATGCTCCCCAGACTCCCCATTGTAATTAATCTCCTGTGGTCCTAACTCACGTCTGTACCGTACAAGTGACTCAAAATCGACGTCGCCATAACCCTCCTCCAAACTCCTGTGCTCTCGTGAATGCCATGTCCGTTCCTTTTTCCATAACTGTATTCGAATCTATGGGCAACAATCTAACAAGGCCTCCCGGAATGAACGACACAACACAGATCAGCCGTCTGCTTCCAACTCGAGTATCATCCTTACAGCACATGGATCACTCGTAGGGTTCTGGTCATGCCTCCCTCTCGGTTGGTCTTCAATCGGATATGATAAGCTTCATCCCTCTGCGTTTCACTGCATACAATGGCTTATTATATCTACTAACCCACGAATACCCTCGGTTCCATGGCTGTTCCGGTGCTCTGTGCATCATATATAGGCGCTAACAGACTGCTTATCTCCCCCCCTCCCGCTCTTGACAAGGGCTGGATGTAGAACAAAATCGATATCATGACATCATGTACGTATGGGCTCCTCTGTTGGTACGGCTGGGCGAGGGATCGCCACGACTGCTTTAAGGCGGTGATTGCATCCTTTCTGTGTGGCCGGCTGCGCTGGCCGCGCACACTTAACCACGTTGCGGCATTACGTATGTGGTACTTCTCGTTCAGCTCAAAGTGCTCACGACGTGCACTTCATGTGATCCTTCTCGGGGGAGATACCGAATGATAGGGGCCTCGTGCTGTTACCACATCAGTTCCATTCCCTTATCCTCCCGTCAGACCGCCATGTCCTATGGATGCCTCGATTGTGACCGCACATTCTCTACTTCCGAAGGCGTGGAGTCACATTCGAGAGCCAAAGGCCACTTCATTCCAGAGTGCAAGGAATGCGATCGGATTTTCGTCGATGAGAATGCATTGAACAATGTAAGCAATATCAATATCTATCCCTGGTTTATGCCAGTCAATCTTCATCATTCCATAGCATCTCGATAATGCGACCGCGCACAGAAACTACTGCAATGATTGTAGGAGGAATTTTATAACCCTTCGTGGCTATGAGCAGGTACGAGGCATTGATCGTTGAACTCCAGACCAGATTAGGAAGTCGACGTCCCGTTTTGTGTATAGCATTTAGCTTCCTCTGCCGCCCATCAGTCAAAGGTTATTCGGAGTACGAAGGTAGTGAACCAGCTGAAGCCGAGTTCGAGGACAGTGAATCAGAAGATGACTACGACGAAAGTCACCCAGACGGTGACAACAATAACAACAACGACCATGACTCGAGCGACGACAAGCAAGAAGCGGTGGAATTGACGCGTACTCAAAACCTTGTGTACACCCAGCTCGTCTTCGGTTATAGTAGATTATAGTTTGCTCCCAAACCCGTGATACACTTATTTACGATTGGAACATGAAAAGGCTGAGGCGTAACAGCATAAATAGCTTGGGTGGGATCATGTGCTCCCGAAGACGCCGGGCCCCGGCACTTACAGCATTACCATGCCGCTCCTCCAAAACATAAAAACTCTTGTCTCTCGCTTGAAGCAAAAAGACGCCACATCACTATCTGCCAGTGGTGTCGCTTGTGTCGGGCCTGCAAGCTCGACTCCAGTCGTACACAGCAACCCTCCAATTTCACATAACTCAGATCCCGGAGGTACCAACGACGGCGTATTTTCAGATACTGGTAGGGGGTGAGATCCCTTTCAACCCCAGCGTGGCTGATCTTTTCCAAGTTCATTTTTCGACCGGGCTCCTATCCCACTCCAGCAACACCCTTATCCGGGATTCCTCATTGATCAATGTCGAACGCCTTATCCAAATCATTGAATCTGGCAAGACCGGTATGCCCACCTTAATTTTAGTGTGCTCTTATGCTGATTACACAAGCTCTACATCTCCTTGAACAAAAGAGAACACCTGGCGCTGAAGTCGATTCCTCCGATCGAGACGATCCACCCAGATGTCACCCAGATACACGCAAGGAACTCAGACATCGAATCACAGCTTGGCTTTCCAACCTGAACCGGGATCGCAACATGCTCTGGATTTTGGGTCCTGCAGGTGTTGGAAAGTCTGCGATTGCCCAAGCAATTGCCGAGCAATGTAACGAAGCCGGATCTCTGGGCGCTACCTTCTTCTTCTCGAGGCTGAACAATCGGGACAATCCTCACAGCGTTATCCCTACGATTGCTTATCAGCTCGCGATTCAACACTCGGATTACAAGCGGCTGATTACCCAGCGGCTCGCTGATAACCCCACGCTTCTAGAAAAGAACTTGCGCACTCAGTTCAAAGAGCTCATCATTGAACCATTCCGCACACTGATGATGCGTAATCCTTCCTGTGTCCAACACCCATTTTTGATCATTCTTGATGGTCTCGATGAATGTAGGGGGAAGAAGGCCCAATGCGAGTTCATCCATCTCATCAGCGAACATGTTCGACTCATGAAGTCGTTTCCTCTAATCTGGATGATTTGCAGCCGGCCCGAATGGCACTTCAAAGCCACCCTCGCAAATGTAGATTTCTATGTCCACTGCCAACGCGAAGAACTACCGGTCGACGACGAGGAGGCGCAACAGGATGTCTACCGATTCCTTCAGCACGGCTTCAGGGAAATCCGCAAGATGTTTTGGGATGTGCTTGATGATTCATGGCCTCTGGAAGCCCATGTCCGACTGCTTGCGGTGGTAGCGTCAGGGCTTTTCATATTCGCCTCCACTATCCTCAGGTTCGTTGGTGACCAGGATGAAGGCAATCCGCGGCTCCGGCTTGAAATCTGTTTGCGGTTTGTTAGAAATTTGCCTGGCCCCGGTGCCATCAATCCGCTTCATTCGTTGGACCTGCTGTATAAGCAGATCCTCTCTGACATTCCACATCATATTTTGTCAACAACCATGCGTATTATTGGGTTGTCCATCCTTAACCGTTATGATAGACCCTCCGCCTGCACCATTGCAAATGTTCTATGCCTCGACCAAGGCACCTTTTATGCTGCCCTTCAGAGGTTGCATTCCGTTCTGGACATACCCACACCAAACGTCGCCTGTCAAGGTGGAATTCGTTTTTACCATGCTTCGTTTGGTGACTTCCTCAAAGACTCAAATCGTTCCGGGATATTCTCTCTCGATCAAGCCGAGGTGTGGTATGATATTGCCATTCATTGCCTCCGCTGGTATAATTTCTTACTTGACAAGGAATGTGATCTTGAAGGTGCTGTTTCACCCGGACAAACATCACCATTATTCTAATGTTCCCATTTCAGATCGACAGGCATGCTACGCCCAGTCCATGAGCCTGAGTTGGATTTCGGAATCTGTTGGTAGCCAACTCGAGGGCATTCATAATTGTGTTGCCGAAGTAGTTTGGGAAGCATGCGCGCATGTGGGCATTGGTTCAGGATATGATGCAAGAATTGTTGCTGAGCTCGGCGTGTTTGGATTTTGTCACCTCCAAGGTGATATTGACGGGTATTTCCTTGGTTTGCTTGAATGGCTGAACAAGTGGCAGGCGCAGGTAAGACCCTATATAGGACTACCAATTGAGACGCTCAAATTGGTTAGGCTGCTACTACGCAGGGAGAACCACTTCTAAGGTGGACTGCCAAATCCGAAGAAGATAACCAGATCCTGGAGAAATATAGGAGTAGTGGTGGTGACACCCGGTTTAGTGATTCCCCGGTTCTGGTGAGCACTAGCTGGTCAAGGGTCTGCGCCTTGTTGACACCGCTGGCTAGGGTCAAGACAGCAGCGCTTTTCAAGTTGCCTTGGTGAGCCTGCACCTTAGGCAGACACCCAAATCGGGAACGGATGAACTACGAGGGCTCTTTTTTATAGGAACTAGAGGGCGAACCTGCCTTGTAGGAAACCTACCCTTCTTTATGCCTACTGTCTCTGAGACCAATATCACCCCCCCCTCCGTAACCTTCACCTCCACCTGATGATTTATTATTTCACATGTTACCCTCCTACTAAGTGGGTCCAAGGTGGTAGTACGATCCTTGTAATGTTCCTTAACTTTAAGGACTGATCACAATCATCGGTGGTGTCCCGGGTTTCATCTTAATGAATCAGGTTTTTGATGATCGCATTCCGGGAGACAGTTATTGGCCTTGAGGTCTGAGGCTTGCCTCTTCACGCGGATCTCCATCTCTACTTTGTTCGAGCTTGAGATTGGAGGGAAAATTGCGAGATCCAAGGATAAGAATTCTGCATTCGAGACATGGATATTGGGGGCAAGTGGATTGGGTTGAGGGTGGATATTATTATAGGATAGCTGCGAAGATTTCTCTTCCCACATGTTTCCGTCACCCAAGTGCGAATCGAGGCACAGGTTTAGCTGACCCAGGAAGCATGTTACTCAGAGGGGCATAGAGTACAAGTAGGATGGACGGGCAAGAGGGTGGTGTCAAGGTATACGGGCAAGACCAGCTATTATGCCGCGGTTGCGGCTGATTTTTCAATGTCGGCGAGGAAGGAAACGAGTTCCTATTCCGAATGTGAGGATCATCATGGACCCAAAAATAACGAGAAACGCACAGTATTGTTAGGTTCATAGCTCAGCCCAAGCTTGACCGCATCCGCTGCCTCCTTCGGTCGCCCCATGCCAAGCAGAGCCTTTGCCTTGCGATAGTGGCCTTTCGGCCAGTTTCTTCGAATGGCGATGACAGTTTCAGCATCTGCGAGGGCAGAAACGTAATCATGCGCTTCAAAATAGGCAGCCGAACGGTTGGACACTGTAGTAGACAGTTCCTCGCGCATAAACTGGTTGGCTTCCCATGGCGGTCGTTGGATTGCGAGCGTAGCCGCAGTGGTATAGCGAAGGATAGCCTGTTGTGCCTGTCCA
Organism: Podaxis sp. C-F-101400; assembly: GCA_018524895.1. NCBI lineage: Eukaryota > Fungi > Basidiomycota > Agaricomycetes > Agaricales > Agaricaceae > Podaxis > Podaxis sp. C-F-101400. The sequence continues at coordinate 51,635 of JAEUWR010000513.1, forward strand.
ACTTTGAACAACGCCTATATGCGCGTCGATCAACGTGGCCTTTATTTAAGCGGGGAAAGTGCTTACATTTCCTTCGTCCTTAGCACTCGTCACCATTTGTGTAAGCTTTTGCGAGACGATGTTACTAGGAGGTGGGCAAAGGAGGTTAGGATTTGCAACGAGTAGTCGGGAGAGTCGGTTCGTATTGACAAAGTCCACGTTGCAATTGTCACATTTCTCGAGTTTGTGTGGCTCACACACGGCAATTGTACCGTCGCCTCCTAGTGCAAGGGGCACAGGGCGGAAATCCTGGTCGATGAGGGCCTGTAGGGCTGGGTCTGGGGCGGGCATCATGGGTTGTTGGGGCTGCTGGGGGCCATGAGAGTGGGAATGGGAGTGTTCCTCGCCGGGTGCGTGTGTATGGGAGTGGGACATTGTGTACGATGATAGACCTGAGGAGAACAACGCAATAATTGATGGATTTGGGCCACGTCGAAATCTATTCTTGGTACGCACGTGATCGTGGGTTTCGGATAGATGAGTAAGCAGAGGCTGGGTTAATTTTTACGGGGAATTGGAGTGAGGCAGCAACCACTCATCGTGCAACACCCATCATCTCCCACTCTCTGTATATTCGACTTTAATATGACAAATGGTCTTGTAAACGGAAACTCGAGCCTCGAGAGCAAATTTTGTGAGTATCCCCTTTGGCCTTGTCTGACTGTCTACTGACTGGCCGACGAATCACTCTAGCATCTCTCAGTCTCGGCAAGTCTGCTTATGTCCCACCCCATCTCAGGGCGCAGCGGGCTGCTTCCTCTCCCGTAACCTCCAACGGGTATGTACATGCCTAAACCTCGTTTTTTTTCGCTTATTCTCGTGTTGACTCACTGCTCGTTTTCAGAAACGGCTGGAACGATTCCCGCCCCACCACCCCGTCTAACTCCTTCCGTGGCGGCCACTCCGCTTTCGACTCGAGAAACAACGGTAATAGGAATAGCTTCTTCTCCCGTGACAGCAACCGCAGTGGGGCCGGTCCTGGCGGGTGGGCTGCTCCCAGTCCCAATCCTTCGCCCCGGGATCCTTCTGGCCCGAGTTTTGGTTATGGCGTCTGGAAAGACGGCCAGCACCTCGTCGGTGGGCGCAATATGCGCCTTGAGAAGGAACTCTTCGGCGATGCTGGCGATCCATCCAAGCAACACACTGGCATCAACTTCGAGAAATACGACGACATCCCTGTAGAAGCTACTGGTTCTGATGTTCCAGAACCTGTCCTATCCTTCACCAGCCCCCCATTAGACCCTGTTCTCTTGGAAAACATTGGATATGCTATGTACACCACACCCACCCCCGTTCAAAAGTATTCCATCCCCATTGTTGCCAATGGCCGAGATTTGATGGCCTGTGCTCAGGTAATGTGACTCAGCAACACCGCCAACGACTGCTTACTGATGCACTCCCGCTATAGACCGGTTCCGGTAAAACCGCTGGCTTCTTGTTCCCCATCCTTTCTGCGTCCTTCCAGCAAGGTCCTCGTGCTCCCCCGCCAGAAGCTGGCAACACTTACGCCCGCAGCCGAAAGGCATACCCTACTGCCCTAATTTTGGCTCCCACTCGCGAACTCGTATCCCAAATCCACGACGAAGCCCGCAAGTTTGCATACCGTTCTTGGGTTCGTCCCGCCGTCGTTTATGGAGGTGCCGATATCAACCAGCAACTTCGTCAAATCGAGCGCGGATGTGATCTTTTGAGCGCCACTCCTGGCCGTCTCGTCGATCTCATTGAGCGTGGACGCATTAGCCTGGCCAACATCAAATATTTGGTTCTGGACGAGGCCGATCGTATGTTGGACATGGGTTTCGAACCCCAGATTCGACGCATTGTCCAGGGCGAGGATATGCCCGGTGTTCACGAACGTCAGACCCTCATGTTCAGCGCTACCTTCCCTCGTGACATCCAGATCCTTGCTAAGGACTTCCTGAAAGATTACGTCTTCCTCAGTGTCGGTCGCGTTGGCAGCACCTCGGAGAACATCACTCAAAAAGTCGAGTATGTTGAGGATAACGACAAGCGCAGCGTTCTTCTTGATATTCTTGCTTCGCAACCTAAGGACGAACTGGGTCTCACTCTCGTCTTCGTCGAGACTAAACGCATGGCCGATATGCTCAGTGACTTCTTGATGAGCCACAACCTTCCCGCTACTTCCATCCACGGTGATCGCAGTCAACGTGAGCGTGAGATGGCACTCCATACCTTCCGTACTGGCAGGACTCCCATCCTCGTTGCCACCGCAGTCGCTGCACGTGGCCTTGACATCCCTAATGTTACGCACGTCATCAATTACGACCTGCCGTCAGATATTGACGACTATGTCCACCGTATCGGCCGTACTGGACGTGCCGGCAATACAGGTGTCAGCACTGCCTTCTTCAACAGGAGCAACAAGAATATTGTTCGTGACCTTGTTGAACTTCTCCGCGAAGCTAACCAGGAGATCCCGTCATGGTTGGAGACTGTCGCACATGAGGCTACCTTTGGAAGTGGCGGGTACCGCGGTGGACGTGGACGTGGCGGAGGCAGGGGCGGTCGAGGCAGTGGTGGAAGGGATTATCGTACTGGTGGCGGAGGCGGATATGGTGGTGGCGGTGGTGGTTACGGCGGTGGTGGCTTTGGTGGTCCCGGCAGGTACGGAGGTGGTCCTCCCAGCGGAGGTTACGGAGGTTATGGTGGAGGCTACGGCGGCAATTCCAATGGCGGAGGATGGTGGTGAACAACCCCAACCTCATCAGCTGGCAAAGGGTAAACCCTTGGTCGGCTTCGCTGTTCCTCCTCGCCATAAACCCCTAAAACATTGCCTCACTTTCCTCTTCTCCTTCTCTCTGCCAGCCTCCACAAACATGCGTCATTTTTGTCCGATCGTGGTGCTTGTCATCAACCGGCGTCGCCATCGTCCGATTCTTGCCTCACTATATGCGTTGCTTATCTCTTCATTACCGCCCGGTTACTTTTACCTTTTCCGCCGTCAACTTGCTCCGTCTCATGTCGTTAATCCTGTCTCGGCTCGACTCCCCTCATGATCGGTCTCGTCACCAACATGTAATATCACGGCCCACAACTTCCATTTTTCCCCCTTCCTTCAAGATACACACCGCATGCACCTACCTATATTCCACTTATTAATGCACCCCTTAGACTCAAGGACCTTTTGTTTCTCCTGCTCGCATGGAACGTATGAAATTGGGTTTTATTGTATGATTCTCGTCAAATTTCTCACCCTGGAATCATGGACGTTTGGATCCCAACGCTGTCGAAGAATGTGTATGATGAAAATACCCCTCCCCCATCTCCCCTCCTTTCGTCGCGGTGTCGACCTTCGGGCTTACGGTTTGGCGATCTCTGGTTGCATTCGCGACGACTTGGCAAGGGAACGAAAAAGAACTCTAGATTGGCCAGTTGTTGGCGTAATTCTCTTATATCCCGGACCCGTCTCGGCATAATCGTTCGATTTGGTCTGGAACGTAATTCACCTACAATCGTCTATCATCTGGGCTTCACCGCATACGCCAGCACATGGGCAATTGTCACCCATTAATCTTGCATCGCATCCTCACCACCGCATTGCATTGCATTTTTACTGCTTTTTCGTCATATCTCTCGCAATCGACCTTCGGCTTTTTTCATCATACACATCAAACGGTTTTGTTATTTTTTGTTGGTCATACAATAGGAACCGATGAAGTTTATAGAAGCGAGCACACCTAGTTTCTCTCCCTTACGTTTCCTTCTCCAGTGTTTCTCTTTCTTCCTTTCTCCATGCTGTCTTGTCACGCTCTTGTTTTCCTTTTTCCTTTACTTCGCATGTTGTGTGTAACAACTTTGGGTTCTTTCAAGTACTTGTTGGACGAGACATTCTTATATATCAAAAATCAGCTTAAAAATCCTTCCTCGCTGTTTGCCTCTTTACACCGCCTTATTTCCATACTTTGAGGTTTCTTCATAAGTTTGCGATACATTGGTTTTCCTTTCCTCTTTTTGCGGAGCTTCGTTTCCCTCCCTCTCCTCACCTCCATCACACCACTGCCGATGACATAGAAGCTTCACATTATCTGGTATACCCCTTCACACCACACCATGTATTGCGAACGCCCTGTACGATCATCACTGGGATTTAGGCCCATTTTGATACCCTTCTCCATTATTCTAGAGTCTTGCCGAGTTTTTTTTGTAGCTTTGAGACAATATATCATGGCATTTGTCTGACGCGAACCTTATGAGATTTGGGCTTGACGACTGGATGATTCGAAATTCGATGTAGTATGAGCGACACTTAAATTGATGTGGACTAATGATGGGAGTGGTGCTCGCAGGACCAGAATAGGTATCACAGGTCTTCGAAGCGTAGTCATCAGTTTATTCGATGGGCACCCCTCATCACCGTCCTTCTTCTCGACTGTCCGTCCTTCTCTCTTTGTCCAAGCGCTTACGGACCATTAAGCTCCTGTATTTATCAATCTGAAGGGATAACCTCACCCACGGGGAGTCGAGCCACGATGCCAGAGTCCGTGTATGTTCCTGTTGCTGGGAGAAATACGGATCTACACTCACCACGGAACTTTCGTTTTTGGTCTGGAAAAGTCATTCAACGACTACAACACAGATCCCAAGGATACCGGAACCTGTGGTGCTTACATGGACACCGGACTACGACGACGGAGATGTTGCATATATCGCAGGATCTCCCCCTGTTCCCAACCCGCCTCCGCCCTCTTTGGCTAGTGCATCTACGACATCTGTGGAGACGGTTATAGGGCATCCTTCACCGTTACCTCCTCCACCTCCACCGTCTTTGGCTAGCGAACCGAGCAATCCTGGGCAACATTGGGCGTCAGCAGTATCCCTAGCGCATGCTACCGTCGGCGAAGGGTCTGATTCGAGAAGGGTATCCTTGCTGGACCAGGGAACTATGTTGGATATGGTTATGGAAGATAATCCACCCGAGTATGTCGTTCCCTTGTTCTATGCTGTCGAAGGTAGCGTACCTTAACGAACGGTTTGTCGCGGGGGTTTGCAGGTATGTTGAAGCAAGAATGCCGACCTACGCTTTAGACTACACCTTCTCGCCGATTGAGGGGGAGGGAGAAGCGATGCTCGTCATTCCGCCTTTTGACGCACCCGATACGAGGCCGGTCTATCATATCAAGGTTACGCATGACTTGTTTGACCCGAGCTTTTTTGTCACGACTGTGAGGAGGGGTGGGAGGAGTGATGGTGCCGTTGTTGGAGACTTCATGTCAGTCCACTTTTTGATCAGCCTTTCTCGTGCTCGTGCTTGCAAATGTCGCTGACACGTGGGCTTCTAAAGTACGAAGCCTGATTGCTCGGCTCTCGAAGAGACGATATACTTCAAAAAATGGGAAACTCATATCTTCAAGAAGCTAATTGCGGGGGAAAAGAAAGACGGGGTTCGTACATCCGCTATTCACATTGGAATGACGTTTGAAACAGTTGGTTTCGCAGTTCCAATGGAAATTGCACAACAGTAACGATGGACGCTTGCTTTGGAAATGGGACAAGCAATGGACGGTCAGTTTCGTTCCTTTTCTTCAACATCCGGACATGCTGAAACGTGTTATAGTGTCAGCATATTCCTCCAGGACTGACTGCCTCGAAGAACAAGAATTACGAGCTCCTTGCCCAGTTTCATCCGCCTCTTACAATGCGAACACCTTCAAGACCTGTCAAAGTGGCTCGCATGACCGTGTACCCTTCCGGACAAAAGTTCTTTGACGAGATAATCATGTCGGTGCTAATCCTGGAGCGGAAAAGGAGAATACCAGCACGGAGATAACGCTCAGACAAAAACGGAAAATATATGTAGTATCCATCATCTTGCATTTCATTCTTCACCGACGATGAGCTATCCGTGAAATTTCCATTGTACAAGTGACACTAATGATACAGAATCCGTCATTGAAGATAAAACAAGAGTCAGACATTTGTCACCGGAGAGGCTATCGTCGTCTCCGAGAGGCTCGACTCCACGCTAGGCGGAGGATACTCCTGTGCACGAGGAGTATACGGCTCAAGAGCCTGTGTTAACTTCTTCACAATATGCGAAACCAAACTCTCAAACATGTTCCGATCATCACCAAACACCCATTGGGACTCCAGAATAACATCCGCAGGCGTCACCGTAAAATCAAACAGCCATTGCATACTACACATCAACGTCACTCTCGTCGGCGGTGTGATTGAACCGTCGCGATCGGTTGTCTGGGCTTGACCTTGCTTTCGCCGCTCTTTACGTGACCATGTATTGCTGTTAGCTTGAATGAGGATTGGATTCATGCGAAAGGTGGTTAAAGGGGCTTTGGGGAATTCTTCTTCCTCAAGGATGATGGGCCGTTCGTTTGCGAGCACGCGGGCTATGCTGCAAACTCCGAGGAGGGCGGTTTGGAGGTACTGGGCGTCAATAGAGGTGAAGGAGAGTTGGAAGTGGTGGGATAGAGTGTTGCGTATTGGTTGGAGGGAGTGAAGCGAGTTGTTAGGGTGGACCGAGAGGCGTCCAAATGACTGAATGGGTACGATTAGGGGTCCGGTGTGGACATCACGCGAGGGATTAACATACGTCGGGAAGATGTTCGTTGGTGAAAGACCAAGCTATTCCCCAACGACGGGTTTGGCCCTGGACGAACTCGGTCATCGCATATGTACGGACCTATTGCCGCGACTCAGGGATAGGGGGGAGGTAGATAGTAATACTCATGCCTACCGAACGTTTGCGTAGCATGATAACAATTTCTGACATGGTGGACAGTTTTCCTACCATGGATGTATACCACCTTGACAAGAGTAGGTTGAAGGGACAACAACGACGGAAGGATTGATTTACCGGCACTTGAGCGTATGGCGTTCGCTTTCATCGATCATCTGACCGATGAAGGCGGCTTCCCCGCCCGGAGGGTATATCATTTCGGTGTCTGCACCTGTGCAGACCTAGGTTACGAGGATTAGTCCTGTCTTCTGGCACATTGAGGAATGTTACTTACGCCGCTAGGAGGAAGCTCTTTCATTTCGGCGGACTGAGCAATTTCTGCCCTGCTGCTATAGAAAGGTGGGTTGCACATAATAAAGTCGAACCTGAGGTGGCGAGTTATTTAATGGCATATGTCTAGGAGGGATGAGATATCTACGGAGGTCCTGAGTAATCCTCAAGCGGAAAGAGTATAGGTTTGTCGGGTGAGGCTCGCATAAGATGGATTCGGTCTTGTAGCTGGTTAACTTGGATGTTGTGTTCTGCGCAAGAATAAGATTTGGCATCGATCTCTAACGTACATGTTAGATCAGGACTGTGCCGAGGAATGGCATAGCATGCTCACCAGTTACTATAAAGTCCCAGGAGGGCTCCATTTTGCATGCTAGCAAGGGGTAAATCGCCGAAGCACCCGTTCCTCTGTGATGATATAAATATAAGCTCAGGCACCACTGCGAAGGGAACGGCGCATACATATCTATTCCGCGAATTGTGCGTATATCTTCCCGAAAGAGAAAACGGTGTGCCCTAATGATGTCCTGTATCCAAAGGACATAGTTGAGCCTGGCAAATGTATGAGCCACACGAGTGTGTATAAAAAGAACACCACGAACCTGTTGGGCACCTGATATTTATTGATTGACCTCAACACTTAAAAGTTTATCGAAGCGTGTCATCCCAATTACGTACTGGTGGGCACAGCCGATCCTCTGGCAAGGTAAGCTGAATTCTGAAGTCACGATAAAGCAACGCCTGTGTTAGACATCTACACTATTCCAGACATGATCAGGCACAGAAATAATAACGAGAGCATTATACATACCTCTGAGCTTGCTCATCATGAAAGTCTATCGTTTTCCATCGCGAGGGTGGGTTAGTAGGTATGAGACTGATGTCGGACAATGTCAATTTGTAAGAGGCGTCGCTCAGTGAGACGTTGCTTACTACTCGAGCAAGGGAGGGTAAGAGCGTGCGAGCTCCTCGAACTGAATTGGCTGTGAGTATATGTTTCTCTTATGCATGGGGGTGAGTGGCAACAAGAATATGTGTGGCGAAAGGGAACAGATTGTTTACTCAAGTGGGCACCTGTAAGTCATGCATCCCCATCAACAAACACAAACTCCGATCCTCGTTCCCCTGTGCAACAACACACATCTGCCCTCCGTATGATCTTTACCGACCTTCCTCCTGAAATATTGCTTAAAATCATATCGTTGCTTGAAATATGTGATGTCGCCAGGATACGGCAGGTACCGCCCACGTCTCGGCAAATTCACCCCCTAAAGCTCGTCCTTTTTCGCAGTTGTGTAAACAGCTCCGGGACACAGCACAAGACAAGTTTATTTGGCTTTCTTTATTGGCCAATCAACGATTGCGCTATCCTATACCCCCATCCCTCGACTTTTTCAACTCCCCGACCGCGTCCACAGACCCCTCCACTCCAGAACTTGAGCATGCCGTCGTAACCACCCATCGCGTCGCGCGAGCATGGCCGCGGACGAGGCAACCACCACTTAAAGCGCAACCGAGGATGGGAGATATGCTATTTATGTTGGAGATGTTCCTCGATCGGTGGTTGTTGGTGATCTACGCGGAAGGGTTAGTTTATCTTTGGGATACCATGACGGATCCAATGGCACCACCCGGACGTTCGGGCACCACATCAAGAGCAAGAATCTGCGCCAAGTTGTCGGACGAGGACAAGGACAGACAAGCGAGGTGGACCTCTTGCGCTGCCCGAGTCACAGACGATGGGCAAAAGCTGGTTGTCTTACTGAACATGAAACCACCGTGAGTTTCTTTTGAAGGCTTGGTGGTATAATTGACGAAAGTGTTCTCGAAAGGCCAGCTCTGTGCCGTGTTTACGAAGTTACCCTGAAATCCAATACGTCCTTCAAGCTCCTCATGACAGTGCGATTGTCTACACCAGAGATTATCCGAACGATCAGCTTCTCCGACAACATGCTTATATTGTCTCGTGGAAGCGCTATTAACCTTGTTGATATTGCCAAGAGACCTCGCCGGGACTTGCTGGTTCTGTCTCCCTACACGGACGACCTCGAAGACATGGTGAGTAGTGCCCTTTAACTTTGAGCACGCCCCTTATACGTCCCCTAGTGGAATGGTACAATCGAGATCCGGATGTTCAATCGCTACCTATTCGTCTTCAAGGCCCGCTCTATTGAGGTTCACAACATGGACCGTCTCCTCGAAACCACACAACGCGAGTTCACCGCTATTCCCTTTGCTAAGCACTTCTTCCAGAACACAACTTTCCGGGACGTCAAATTCTCGACTCCAACGATAACCCTGGACAACCAGTTAGAAATCAAATTCCAGGTGTTTGCCTACGACGTTCTTCAGGGCCTCTTCAACTCTGCAATCCACTTACATGTACATCCTGAACATCCACCACTCTTCTCCGTCACTTTGCTGAATATTTATGCCTTAACGAACCACGTTGTTTCGCAATTCTCTCGCCTACTCTCCGATCCGGATCTCTTGACCCCGTCTCCCACACCTACCAATGAGACAAGAAGCCCATTTCGACAAACGAACCTTAGCTCGAGGGGCTTTGTTAGCGCATATGCAGTGGGACCTCGGGCGAAGCGGGCTGTCTGGGTTGAGCGTATCCGTGGAAGCACACTTAGAGAAGTTCAGATTTGGAGTGACACTGGTATGTCTGCTGATGAGGAAGCAACCAACGGGCCTCCTGGAGAGATCGAGAGAGTCGCCGTACACAGGATAAATTCACCAGATTTAAGAGGTACATCATTCTTCCCCTTCGCTGACGTGGTTAGCTTATCCATCGTATTACAGAAGACATTATTCGTTGCACCTTAAGCGAATCTATGGGGTTGATTGTTCTGGGAAATCGTGCGGGCGAGATATCCTTGTTGGATGTGGATGCCTAGCTTAGGAAGCCATTTCATCTATCCCGAAACGAGAAGATACGGGTTCTACCAAGGACGGTCGACCGGTGAAACGACGCTCAGTGATCGTGGCCCACAAGATGGAGTAGATTATTGACAGCAATGCAATGTAATCTCTACTCCCCCCATCTCATATACCACCAGTATACTTGTATACCCTTCATGGCTTCGAACGCAGGTATATGTACCTCATTACAATGACCACTATGACAATAATCGTATGGCACTTGGAACTAGAGCCACAAACCCGGCTTGAGGGTGACAGTACAATCACTTGAGGCCAATCGAATACTCCTCCCTCGGGCCGCATGGATAGTACAAATACAAACTGTATATCAGTGGTGCACACCTCAGTTCAGGTTTCTGGGCACAAATTAATTAATCATGGACATTGCCTCAGCAAACCTTCCTAACTGCTCCAATGACCTCATCAACTTGTCCTAGAATAGAGCTTTAAAATGTCAAATAGGTGTTGGGAGTAGTGCAGGTAGAGATTTTCAAGAAATAAATATACTTAGTGGTAATAAGAAGATATCAGTGAACAAACTGCCTTTGCATGACTGATTTGTAGCTTCTTGAGTAAGTATTATCTCCTATATACAATAGGAATACAACAAACCTTAAATTGAGATGACAATGACAATAGTAGCCTTGTACTATAAATTTTATCATATTATATCATTATATTATATCACATTATATTGTATGATAGCTATTATAACTCAAACAGGAAAGTGGAGATTAAATAGTGTTTGATAATAAGCTCATCAACTGGAGTCAGTTATAAATACAAAATATCACTGTTTATATAACAAAAAATCTGACTATGAATTTCTTTTCCAATATTTGCAACTAGGAGGCTAATATAGGTCTTGATAAGTTGTCTCAGGAATGGACATGCTGACTCCATTCTTTTTTGACCTCTTACCATTACCTTTCTAATTGAGAGGCAATAGAATAGGATCGGGATTGGGATGGTTGACTGGACCCAGTCTGAATATTGAATCCATGACATTTATCACCACATGCTTTGATTCCATTATAGAGATTGCTAGTACCAGAGCTTGTTTTTTATACATACATGGCAGTAGATATGGTAGTTCTCTGGGTCAGTCTTGCAGGTGAAAACAAAAAATATTGCCTTTAGCCTCTGCTCAGAATCATATTCACATTTCACTGTAATGTTGAAGTGATTATATGCTGATGACTTGAGGGAAGAGAATGTAGCATCTAGAGTATAAATGAGTACCTAGTATTATTCCAAAGTCATTTGTTACTCACCAATAATTTTCTCATCATCCAATTCCCACACCTCAATATCTGACTGATTTTTGGTGGATGTATTTTTCTGGCACTGAAGATGTTTGACATAAGACAATATACCTGGGAATGAAAGTTTTGTGGGCTCCTCATCATTGGATAATATCTCTGGAGTTGTGGAGTAGAGAAATAAAGGGTAAAAGCTCCACCTCCAGTAGAAGTGTTAGTCTGAGCACAAGAGTAATGGCTGCCTGCAGAAGTGGGGATTTTTGACCCTTTCACTTAGATTTCCTTGGCTCTGGGAGGTATTTCAGCAGTGTTAGAGCAGTGGATAATGTGCTGAGGATGTGTACACAGCTGGGGACAGTGAGGACAGGGTGTAAACAACCCTGAAGTCAGATCATTGATGTTATCTGACTACAAATTCACTTGGAGTTTGAAATAAGCCCAAATTTGGTACTATTACCCAGAAAACCAGTTTCTATTCATATAAGGTAGAGTTCAGACACAAATGACCCATCATGTGGTCTGTGACCCACAGTGACTGCAATGTGTGACATGTCAATATTGACTCTGAACACACCAATGTATATATGGCTCAACTTGGAATTTCATGCCATTCACACCAAATAGGCAAAGAATGGCTCAGAGGAAGTCCTTGAATATTAATTACAGACAGGTCACCAGGCGATTTTTTGCTTCAAGCTTGCCCATAAATGTATAATTTGACAATTTCTCCTAGGTGGCCATTGTCATGCTTGGGGCACATGATGGGATCATTTGCATCTGAACTCTACCTTATCCATATCTGACCTGATCCTATCCATGGGAAACAGGTGGATAACCAGTAACCAACCAGGTTTTGGCTTCCCTAAGTCCCTAACATACTTTATTTATGAATGGCAAGCCCACTACACTTGACACCTACCTTAGGCTACCATTACACACTTCTTTCACTTGGGGGGATGGTTGATTTTAGGTGATGATGTTGAGTATGTGATTGGAGGATAGTTTTGAATTGTGCTCACTATGCAGTCTGGACTGCTCAAAGGTTGGTGTTGACAGGTACTTGACTTGAGGGGAGCAACTGACATTGTCCTGTACTTGGTAGTCTTGGAGAAAGGATACTTAGTTCACAGGTGAATTCTGAGATTTGTGATAATGATTTGTGAGGGTTGTTCACTAGACTATGCATTATACACTCATTGTAAGGGCTAGGCCCTTACAGTCATATCATCATTTTGTTCCAGATTATTTTAAAGTCATTCATTGATAATTAATTA
>JAEUWR010000515.1:0-62188 GCA_018524895.1 Podaxis sp. C-F-101400
GTGGAATACCCAGTAAAGGGTTGCAATTCTTCTGAAGAGCCTGATCTGTGAAGGTAGAGCAGGCTGCAGTGCAGCAATGATGATGAGGATGACAAAGAGATGTCTGTGGTGACATAGGGAGGTGGATAGGGTGGTGGATTGACTGCAGGCTGCATAGGTTCTGACTTGTTGAGGCCAGGGACATTGGAGTCAACTGAGAAGAGTGGAGGGAGCTGTGTACAATGGGGAGGAATGGCCAGAGGCTCGTCAGAGTTTGGGTCGAGATGATAGACTTCTACTTCTCAAAAGTAGAGTCCATGGGCAACTTCATACTTGATGATGTGCAGGATGACCTTGGGTGGATACATCATGTAAGGGTGAAGGAATATGAGTGGCTCTCCTGCATATGGGATCATCTTCCATCTGTGGGCCCAGGCAGAGTCAAAGTTATTATGGATGGTTTGAATATACAGCCTGTCAGAGTCAAAGACATGGGTGAAGGGAGTGTTCTCCCAGGTGATGCATAAGATCTTGGTCATCATCCTATTGGTGGAGTAGAACAGAGGGCTGGGGGTTGGCCAGTCTTTGGAGAATAGTGATGTGTGGCCTGGAAGGCAATGGTTGGCAAATGTGGCATTGCAGTAGTGTGCAGACTCATTGGTTGAATAGTTGGGGTCTTGAGTGGTATGTCAGCCAGCACTGTCTAGGCCTAGTTCATGGATCAGTGTGTGATAAATAATGTTGTGGCAGTTGTGTTGAGGGTTCATAACATTATCCCCTTCATTATTAGTGAGTTCCATCTCACTACTACTTTCAGAGACAGGGGTGGGATGAGGAGTGGGTGGTTGTCTAACTTCTCCTGGTTCCAACATCAGAGAAGGGAGATTCATAGTGTCCATCAATGGTGTGGATGAGGTTTGATTTGTATTACCTTGATTGATGAGGGAGTGAATGCATGTGGCAGCTCTGCCAAGTAGAGGATGTCATTGCCTGATTGATTCAGGGGAGGCCAAAGGTATAGGAGTTGGGGCACATGGTCTGCCTGTTTCTGGCAATGAGGTTGTCTGCAAGGGCAGTGATGGTGGCATTGAGGGATTGGTGCAGTCTCATACTTGACAGACTTGGTGTTCTGGCATGGTGGGGAAGGTAGGGGGTTCCATTATAGTCCCTAGCTCATAGAGATGATCTAGTGTCATCATGTCCTCTATGTCAATCAGTATGTGGATGCTGCTGGTGTTGATTGGTCCTTTGTGGAAAAGTGCATGAAGGGTGAAGTAGTGGAGGAGGTCAGGGTGGGAGCAGGTGCCTAGGAGGAGTGACAGGTCAGCCAGGAGTGTGGCAGTTGCCCATATCGGAAATGTGAGGTGTAGTGTTAGGACTTCCAGGTATTCTTTGATGCAGAGGTACATAGCTGCTTGCATTGGCAGGTCATGACAGTAGAGTCTTGGTTCACAATGGAAGGCTAGCATCTTGATAAGATCTAACACTTCCCTGAATTGGAGGCATGATATGTGGACTTGGGGCTGGGGAAGTCTGGGAATGTATGGCACAAGTCTTGTGTAGAGTTGGATCAGGTTGTGGTTGTTGATCTGTTCATTCAGGAAATCAGGGTAGTGGAGTATGTGAAAGAAAGCTAATTTGGCTAAGTGAGTTGAGTTGTAGACTGACTTTATCAATGAGAAGTTTGGTGGAAGTGCATGAGCTCTCGATGTCACAACATAGTCAAGGGGAGATGTTGTGGCTAACACAAGCAAGTCGGGCCATCTCCATTGAGTGTGAAAGTTGAATGAGCATTCTAGCAGAATGCATGATAGTAGTAATAGTTTCCCTGTAGACATTGCAGTTCTGAACCAAAAGTGGATTCCTTTGAAGAGCAGGGTCCTGGGTGATGGAGTTAACCCAGTCCAGAGATTCTCTGAGTCATATGAGTTCAGAGTCAAGGTCAGATATTTTACCAGGGAGGGCAGGTAGTTCAATCAGGGATCTGGCATTGATTGGCCAGGTAAATTCTCTGGTTCCAATTCAGGTTGAGTAGGCTGGGAGCAGGTGGAGTGGGTGTGAGATGATGAAGGGCATGGCATCCTGTGCAATAGTGGTTGTTGTGATGTGTTGTATGGCAAGGTGTTCTGTGAGGACATTTAGGTGTTCTTGGAAACTGGTGGGTGGTTCGAGGAGGGATGGGAGGCCATTAGAAGTGTTGCTAGTGCTTGTAGAAGCATTGGGAGGTAGTTGAGTATCTTCATGAGCTTCAGTTTGAGTGATGGTTGTGCTGGTTGGGTTGTTGGTGGTTGACATCTCCACTGGTTATTGAAGTTTGTTTCATCTTTTATACTTGTTTAAGATTTGCTGTGCATTGGTGAATGCAGACTGTGGTTCCCAAGTATTTTTGGAGTGTGGATAGCCAGTCCACTTGACTAGGAATTGGAGCTTGTTGTGCAGTCATCAATGATTCAGGATGGCTTCTACTTCATAGTGTTCTTTGTCATTGCACAGTTCTGGTGCAGGTCATGGGTAGTGTTTGCTGTATAGGTTATTCTTGGTTACAGGGGTGAGAAGGGTGGCATGAAACATGGGGTGTATCTTCCATGTTTTGGGTAATTTCAGCTCAAAGTTGACTGTGGATACTTTCTTGATAATTTCAAATGGTCCTTCATGTTTTGGGGCAAGTTTTCTTGATTTGATCTGTAATGGAAGGTTATGAGTGTCTAACCATACTTGGTCACCTGTGGAGTAAGTGGGGAGTTGATAGTTGGCTGTGCATCTTGCCATGATTTGGCAGGCATGGTTATGTGCTTGAATAGCACAGTGGCAAGCTTCTGTTAGTCAATTCATGTGATCTTCTGCTGATGGGTTATTTGTTGGTTCCATGTCAGTTGGGAAGGCTTTTGGGGTGTAGCCATAGAGTAGCTGGAATGGGGTCTCAGTGTGTCCAGCATGAGGACAGTTGTTGTGGCAGAATTCATAAATCAGGAGGTACTTGCTCCATTCATTTGGGTCACTTGAAGTGGCAATTGTGAGGTAGGTTTTGATTTCTTGGTTGAAGCATTTGGTCAATCTGTCAGTCTGTGGATGATAGGCTGTAGAGTAAGCAGGCTTGACATTGAGGAGTTTGTAGAGTTCTTGCATTGCTTTGGATGCAAATTGGGGGTCACAATCTGAGATGTCCTTATCAGGAAGGCCATATTGCAAAAATAGACAGTTGACCAAAATAGAAGCAATGACTTGGCTGTCAGCAGTCTTTGTAGTAGGGGCTAAAATTATCCCCTTCATAAGGCCATGGTCCACTATGGCCAAAATTGAATCATAACTGTGGGATGGTGGTAGATCTGTAATTAGATCCATGGAGATTTGCAAGAATGGTCATGTGGAGGTGGGTGCTGGTATGGGTTGATATAGTGGTTTGTCTGGTCATTGTATAATTTTGTGTTGTTGGCAGGTGGGGCAGCCTTTTACATATTCAGTGATGTAGTCTTTCATGGCTGGCCAGTAAACATATTTGGCAAGTTTTCATAGAGTTTTGGCTATTCTGGGATGTCCTGTGGTTTGATGGTCATGTGTTCATTGGAGCAGTCTGCAGTGCAGTAATGGTTTGTTTGGGATCAGGATTCTTTTCCTGTGTGTAGGTAGTTCCTGATCTGGGGTGTTGTCATCATTGGGGTCAATCATTTCTTGATGCTTCTTGATGACTTGTTTGTCTGCTTCAGTAATTATAGTGATCATTGATTGATTGAAAACTGTGATGTCACGATTTTCAACTTCTTGGGGTGCATAGTTGGGTTGTCTTGACAGTGTATCAGCTGGTCCATTCTTTCAGCAGGAATGTGTTTGATCTTGAGGTTCAGTTGGAAATGTTGCATAAATTGTACCCAGTGAACTTGTCACTTATTGAGGGTTTGTGGCTCCTTGTATCAGGATAGATTTTTGTGGTCAGTCCATACAATGATTTCATGTGGTGATCCTTTGAGGTAGTGGTGCCAGGTGTGCAGCACAATAATTATAGCTAGCCATTTGAGTTCTGAACAATTGTTACATTCTGGATGGGGGCCTAGGGCGTCAGGGAGTGGACCTTGGCCTCAGCTTATGTGCTGTGCCCTTCCAGTATCACATTGGTCCAATTTGGACAGAGATGGAACCTGGAGGCAGAGGGAACGAGAGACAGAGTGCAGATGAGCAGCAGGAGTGGTCGGAAGATGACCCAGAAGTCTGACGAGCAGAACAGAGGAGGAAGAGGATAATGAAGTCAATATTCAGACTGAGGAAACGGATACAGGAAACTACTACACTTAAATACGCATCGAGAACTGGAAACGGGGAACAGGAAAATAACTGGAGAACAAAAGTGAGTACAAACAGGTAAAACATTTCAGAGGTAAAGCAGAAACTAGAAGTGTGCAGAAGGTACAGGTATGGAGGCAGAATGGAAAGGAGGCTGTTCAGAATGTAATAAAACATAGAACAGAAGCAAGGAACAAATGGACCGAGGCAAGGGTAAAGGACCTGAGACGATAAAGGAAAAGTGAATGAACAACACTCATTGCAGTGGTCGTGAGCGACTGAGTGCGTGCACCTGCCTGTTTGGATAACAGGGTGGACGGAAATCCATCAATGGAACAAGCGGATTGGAGTCATGCAAAATCGGAACATTGGATATTGGATTTTTGGACATCAGATAAGCACAGGAAAGTAAGCCCGGATGTGCGCAAGCAGTTGTGACAGTATTCCCCCCTTAAGGCTGAGCCCTCGAGGCCTTGAGGTGGCTGACTCGGAAACGAAGCCCTTCGTACCCTCATGCCTTCCCAGCCCAGCCAAGTCACTGTCAACCTCAGCAAGCTCACCCCAGAGCAATGTGCGATGCTCGGGTTCCTGGACAAGTCCTTGGCAGCTATGGAAGTCAATGCGAGTGAAAGCAGAGATGCGAGCAAGTGTCGTCAAGAGTCAGAAGGTAGTCAAGCAGCTGTGTGGGAAAAGACAAAGAAGAAGTCAAAGAGTAAACAAGTGGAGAGTCCAGAGGAAGAAGATGATGATGAAGGGCCAGATACTCCAGCTCCAAGCATGCAAATCAGTCAGCAGGCATTACAAAGTTCACAACGAGTAGTTCTGTTGGGTCCTACAATGTCACATGTCGCAGTTCCACCCATGCCTTTGTGATCGGGTGGTTCGAGCTCAGGAGCAGGCAAGGGAGGTATCCTGCCAGTGCTGTGTAAGAGGTGTTTGGAGAAGGGACTGGTGTGTCACGGGTATCCAGGGATGGCCTGTAATGAGTGCAAGCAGGGACACATCGGGTGTGATCTATCTGGGGGTACAAGGTCAATGGTGCCGCCTGTGCCTAGGAAGAAGACTGGGGGATCATCAGTGGCTTCAGGAGTGACATCAGGTGTGGTGTCAAGCTCTGGGAGGAGTGGTTTCGGAAATCTGGTCAGGTTAACAACTCTGGCCTTCTCACCACCTGCATCTATGATGGCGCAGACTCTGTCGAGCTCTTCAGCAGTCACTTGGACCCCATCGTTGTTCTCTCAGCCAGCTCCGATACCAATTAAGAGTCCTCAGTGTGAGGAGGCCGAAGCTGGGTGGGAGCTGTCTCTGGTAAGTGCATCCAGTACAGGGAATAATCAAAGCTGATGAAATCCAATAGTCCCCCTCATCTCCACAATCCTGCCAATGTGCATGGGAGATGAAATACCTTGGTTCTACAATTGAGTGGTTCTCTGATGAGCTGGCGATGATGTGGGAGTTGCACAACCAGAATCAGCAGGCGATTGACTGTCTGCAGACCACTCTGGAGTGGGGCATCGAGTCAAATCAATCACTGCAGCAGACTATCATGTGCTTGATGGATCGGATGGTGGAGGTGATGGATCGGAACACAGAGGCAACAGAAGTGATGCGGGCGATGATGGAGAGGAACATGGAGATGATGCGGGATCTCAAGCTGGTGCGTCGTCAGGAGGATCTGGAGGGATGCGGAGGAGGTTTGTTGAGGTGGGTCCAAAAGGGCCTGTGAGTCCCCTCACCTCCTAGTGCCCTTGTGCAGAGTTCATTCATTTTCTTGGAATGTAGTACTGCATTGTCATTGGAATGTTTGCGAATATGAATGAATGTTTTGTCTTGGTCCCAGGAAGTGTGAAAATAAGAAAATGAAAATGAAAACGAAAATTGGAAACTAATAAGGAAAAGAATATTAGTTGAAACAACAATAGAAATGGAAACTTAGTGCAAAAGTGTGAGAGTGGAGAGAGGACCAGGCTTTGTGGGATAAGCAGCATGGAAGTTGGCTACAAGTTCAGTGGCGTGCTCTAGCTCCATAGTGGGAAGCCAGGAGGATTCCTTGTTGGTATCCTCATAACCTAACCAGATAACCTTGTACAATAACTTGCATGCCCTGCAATGATTGATTTTCGAGTCAATGATCCAAGCAATTTTGTATTCAGGTTTGCCGTCAATAATAATGGGTGCAGGAGCAGGTTCAGTACGATTCGGAATCGGGTTCGGAGTGGTGGGCTCGAGCATAGAGACATGGAAGATGGGATGGACAGCACACATGGAATTGGGTAGTCGGATTGTGAATGAGTGCGAGCCAGCCTGGGAGATGATCTCATAGGGACCTAGGTACTTCTCGGAAAGCTTCTTCGAAGGCCTCGTAGTACAGAAGAATTGCGCTTTGACAAATACCTTGTCTCTGACCTTGAAATCGGGAGCCAGAAGGTGACGGGAGTTGGTGGAAACTTGGTATCTGTGCTGGGCATGAGCAATCTCAGATTTCAGAGTAGTGTGAAGCTCATCAAGGTCCACAGTGAATTGTCAGGTGTGGGCGGAAGCAAGATCACGTTCAGGGTGAACAGTGATATTCAGATGGTAACCTTTGTTCGTGAAGAAGGGAGAGATACCTGTAGTTGCACTTGGGGCATTGTTGAATGCAAACTCAGCAATCGGAAGGAGTTCAGCCCAGTTGTCCTGTTGGTAGTTGCAATAAATGCAGAGGTACTGTTCCAAGGTGTGGTTAGTTCGTTCTGTCTGTCCATCACCTCCAGGATGGTATCTGGAAGTATAGTGAAGCTTCATGTTGAGAGCTTGACCAAGGGAATGGAAGAAGTGTGATATGAACTCGGAACCACAGTCAGAGGTAACATGCGAAGGAACACCATGCTTGGAAAATACATGTAGGACGAATAATTGGGTGAGCTCAGCAGAAGTAATGGTATCATGTGTCGGAACAAAGATTGCTTGCTTCGTGAGGCAGTCAACGATTACAAGGATAGTGTTGTAACTGGAGGAAGAGGGAAGTTTCTCGATAAAGTCCATGGAAATTGAGTCCCAAGGGTGTTTGGGGATTGGAAGCTGCTTGAGGTTCCCATATGGCCGATGACGTTGAGGTTTGGATCGCATGCATGTTACACAACTCTTGCAGAACTCCTTGACAAAGTCTCAGATACCAGGCCACGTATAATCGCGTTGGATCAGTTCTAGGGTTTTGTTCTGGCTGAAATGACCAGCTAGAGCATGGTCATGGTGGTACTGCAAGATGCAGAGGCAGAGGTTGTCGGAGTTGGGTACATAGATCCTGTCATCAAGTCGTAAGAAGCCATCAGAATCTACAGACCAATGTCCTTCAGGGTTAGTGAGGTGCTCAGCTGCAATTGGGTCATTAGGAAGAGCGGTGAGGATGTCGGAGTGGAGTTTAAACATATCCATGACCACAGCAGCACAAAGGGTCAGAGTGTAGAGGTAGGTAGCGCGGACAGAGGCAGCAAGCTGTTCTTGAGTGAATATGGGCTGGAAGTTGTGCAGATTGACCACTGAGTAGTCACTATTCCCCCCTTTAGGGTAGATGTCCCATCGTCTAGTCAAAGCGTCCGGTTTTGTTCTGAGGCAACCAGGGTGGAAGCAGATGACAAGGTTGAATTGGGAAAGATATTTGGACCAGTGGGCTTGGTGTTGGGTCAAAACCTTCGTGGTACAAAAATACTTGAGGTTCTTGTGATCTGTGATGATGTCTATTGGAAGAGCAGAGCCTTCGAGGTAATGTCACCAAATGTGGAAGGCTTCAAAGATCGCCAAGAGTTCCTTGTCATGGGTGTTGTAATTGAGCTCGGAAGTGGAAAATGTGTGGGAGTGGAACACTATGGGATGTATATCGCCATCTGGAGCGACGATGGAGAGAATTGCAGCTAGGGCATAGTTGGAAGCATCAGTCTCGATGATGATTTGGGAGTCAGGGATCCAATGAGTGAGAACTGGAGTGGTGGTGAAGGCTTCCTTGAGGGTGCTGAACAATTTGCGGGCTTCATCACCGAAATTCCATGTAGTACCTTTCCAGGTGAGGCGGGTAAGCAGAACAATGATGTCAGAGTACACATGGATGAAATGGTGGTAGAAATTTGCAAACCCAAGGAAAGACTGAATATCTTTAACCTTCTTCGGCTCAGGCCACTCCTGGATGATCTTGACCTTGTCCTCAGACATCTTGAGACCTTTGGGAGATAGAATGTAACCAAGGTATTCAACAGTATCGGAGTCGAACTCACATTTATCCATGCATGCATAAAGACCATTTTTGCGAAGACATTTGAGGACCTCCCGGACATGCTTGTGGTGCTCAGACAGGTTGTCGGAATAGATCAGGATGTCATCCAAATAGACAGTAACACACACATCAAGCAAATCCTTGAAGATATCATTCATGAATCGTTGGAAAGCAGCAGGAGCATTGGTAAGACCGAAAGGCATGATGAGCCATTCAAACGAGCTGTAGTGGGTTCGGAATGCGGTCTTCCATTCATCACCTTCAGTGATCTGGACCAAATGATAAGTGTGATGGAGATCAATCTTCATATAAATGTGGGCCTTGCAGGGCGAGTCGAGGAGATCAGAAATGAGAGGAAGTGGGTAACAATCCTTCTTGGTGATATGGTTGAGGCCTCGGAAATCAACACAAAGTTGGAGGGATCCATCTTTCTTCTTGACAAAAAGAACAGGGGCACCATGTGGAGAGGTGGAGGGATGGATAAAGCCTATTGACAAATGTTCATCAATAAACTCTCAGAGCGCTTCCAGCTCAACCTGTGATAATGAATAAATCGTTCTGACTGGGGGAGAAACACCCTCCTCTAGATTAATCTTGAGGTCAAAAGGACGGTGCAGAGGAAGGGAGTCGGTGTGGGCTTTGCTGAAAACGTCGGCAAATTCATGATACTCGGTGGGAACTTTGGAAAAATTGGTAGGCTCTTCGGTGGAGGCAGCAGAAGCAGAAACAGCAGTGGAGTGGAGATTAAGGGTGAAGTGGTATGAACCTGGAAGACGCAAAGCGCGCATGAATGCTGCAGCATTGATGAGACAGATGTCAGGCTTCACAGGAGAGAAGGGAGTGGAGTCAGAGAATGGAGTCGGAGATGAAACTGGATCCAGAACAGTGGTAAGTGACTCCACAGAAATGGAGGATGCGTGTATGGAAACAGAAGGTGTGAGATTTGCATTGCTAGGGGCACAGAAAGTGATATGGCCTGAGACCCAATCAATCGACGGATTGTGGCGGGTGAGCCAGTTGTGTCCTAGAACCACTGAACAAGCAGAATCAAGCCAGGTGACATACAGGTCAAGGTTCATACATTCACTGGTATCAAAGGTTACAGGGAGTGAAGCAGACTGAGTGATAAAGGAATTTGAGGAGCCATCAAACAAGCGAAGTTCCACTGGAGCAATAGACGAAGTCAGAATGTCAAATTTGCACACTAAGCCAGAGTTGATGAAACAGTGAGTAGAACCACTGTCAACAAGTGTGGTGACAAAGAAAGGAGAGTCAGAAGAAGCGGAAGGAAATACAGAAGAAGTAAACTTGAGGTACAAAGCATTAGGGTCAGAAAGAGTGGATGCATTGAGGCAGAAACTCCCTGGTGCACAGAGGAGATCAACATGGCCCCCAGTCTGTGCAGAGTCCTGAGGACCACCCTCTATTTTTTCGAGCCCTCCAAAGGGGGACCCGAAGTGGGAGGGGCATCCGCAGTGGCCTTGCGAGCCTTAGCCTTGTTAGTGGATTTCTGCGGCCAGTTGTCGACCCGATGACCCGGTTCACCACAAAAGAGACATAATTTGTTGTCGATGTGACACTGGCGTTCCTGGGGGGTCAACTTACCATCCTTTCTGAGCTTGTTGGAGAGTGACTTGGGTGGAAATGAAGACGAGGATGAAGATGAAGGCTGATTGGTGGGTGGAGTGGGCTTGGCAGAATGGTACCCTTTACCAGACTGCTGGGGTGCATTTGTGGAGTTATTGCTGTTGCTGGATTTGGCAGTCAGAGGCAGGTTCTTGCCCTTGCCCTTGTCGGAGGAATGTTGTGGAGACTCCTGTTTGTTGTGGAGTGCTGCGGACTGGTTACCAGCCTGGCTCTTCTCGCGTTGGCATTCCCAGTAGCAATTGTCGATGTGCATCACAGCAGCATGCATGTCAGCATAGGAGGTGGGTTTGCCATTTGGAAGCGAGACAAGGGCATCTTGGATTCGGTCCAGAAGACCACGGTAGTAGCAATGGCAGAGAACGGAGTCAGGCCACTTGAGGAGACCAGTGAGATGAGCAAACTTGATGTTATACTTGGAGATATGCAACCTGTTAGCCATGGTGAGGTTTTCGAGTTCCTCAGTGGCTTCGGTGATGGGGTTAATGGCACTGAAATAGAGATTGAGTTCATTGGAGAGGAGTTTCCAGTCAGTGTACCATGGGATCTGATCCCAATCTGGCTCCGAGTCCAAGATGGTCTGGAACCATTGGCGTGCTGACCCGGAAAGATAAGAAATGGTGAAATTAACTTTTGCAGTCTCCATTTGGAAAAGTTGCAGGTTCATCCTAAAATAGATGTGACACTGGAAAAGGAAATCCAGAAGCTTGTGTGGCTTAGATCCATCAAAGGTGTTGGGTTCCTTTGCCTGGATCCTCTTGGGACACACAACAGGAGGAGGAGGAACAGATTGGTTGCATATGCTGGATTCGATACCACAGGCAAGTCTCTCCATGACTCTCATAAAATGCATACCATTGTCCTTGGGAGGTTCCCGAGTGCCATGGGCTTCAGGTTCACTATCGCCATCGTCATCGCTTGGACCATCACCATCACTGGGGTCATTGCCTGGAGGACCACCACCACCCTGACCATCATCCCGACCTTCAGCATTGTCGGCCGGATTCAGGTCATTGGGCAGGTCATAGTACTTGAGCTCGTCTTGAGTGTCATTGGGGGCACGGGATTCTCTATTGTCCAGTTGGGACTCTCTGACGTCCTCAGACTGGCGTTTGGTGAGTTCCCAGTCATTGGGCTCTTGGTCCATGAGTGGCTCTTTGGTTGTAGTGCTAAGGGTTTGAGAGTTGGAATGGGATGTGGGGAATTGGGGAGTGGAGGAGCCAAAAGCGGCAGTGGAGGAGTGGCAACGAGTGCCCGAAGGAAGTGGATGAGTGGGGATAGTGATGTTCTGTGAACGAGCAGTGGAGTGAGTAATAGTTCCAGTAGTCATAGAAAAATGGCAATACCAGAAGTCGGAGTCTGAATATACTGTTACATTCTGGACAGGGGCCTAGGGTGTCAGGGAGTGGACCTCAGCCT
Source organism: Podaxis sp. C-F-101400 (assembly GCA_018524895.1). Taxonomy (NCBI): domain Eukaryota; kingdom Fungi; phylum Basidiomycota; class Agaricomycetes; order Agaricales; family Agaricaceae; genus Podaxis; species Podaxis sp. C-F-101400. Next base: position 11,564 of record JAEUWR010000515.1, read on the forward strand.
CAGCTTATGTGCTGTGCCCTTCCAGTATCATGTTGGTCCAATTTGGACAGAGACAGAACCCGGAGGCAGAGGGAACAAGAGACAGAGTGCGGACGAGCAGCAGGAGTGGTCAGAAGATGACCCAGAAGTCTGACGAGCAGAACAGAGGAGGAAGAGGATAACAAAGTCAATATTCAGACTCTGGAAACGGATACAGGAAACTACTACGCTTAAATATGCATCGAGAACCAGAAATGGGGAACAGGAAAATAACCAGAGAACAAAAGCGAGTACAAATGGGTAAAACATTTTGGAGGTAAAGCAGAAACTAGAAGTGTGCAGAAGGTACAGGTATGGAGGCAGAATGGAAAGGAGGCTGTTCGGAATGTAATAAAACGTAGAATGGAAGCAAGGAACAAATGGACCGAGGCAAGGGTAAAGGACCCGAGACGATAAAGGAAAAGTGAATGAACAACACTCATTGCAGTGGTTGTGAGTGACTGAGTGTGTGCACCCGCCTGTTCAGATAACAGGGCAGATGGAAATCCATCAACAGAATGAGTGGATCGGAGTCATGCAAAATCGGAACATCGGATATTGGATTTTCGGACATCAGATAAGCGCAGGAAAGTAAGCCCAGATGTGCATGAGTGGTTGTGACAATTGCTAGCACTGGCATCAAGGAAGAATTGCCACTGGGTTGGACCCTGGGTGGCAAAGTATGGCTTGTGCCAATTATGAGGGGGAGGGGCTGGAGGGTTGGTCTTGATGTCACACGATAGAGGTCTGGGCCTGTTGCATGGAGGAGCAGGGGCATGTGAGGGAGGTCTGGGCCTGTCACATGGAGTGGGAGTCTGGGCTGGGGGCTGAGTAGGCACCAGGGCCTGGGTTGAGGGTTGATGAGCAGGCACTGGTTGGGCATCTGCCATTGCTGAGTCAGCCATTCCATGGGATGGCTTGTGGTGGGGGGGAGGCTGCTGTGCCTGGAATAGCAGGGCAGTAATGCTGCCTGGGGAAGGAGGGGATTGGTGGATGGGGGGAGTCCAGTTGGCAAATAGATTCTTGGACTCCATAACAGCAATGAAGTCACAGAGAATCATGTATAGATGGGCCTCAGGAGCGAATTCCTCCTGTTTTGCTTTGAAGATTTCATGTGTCCAAGTCTTAAGAAGGGATGACATGTCAATGATACCATCTTCTTCCTCATCCTGGGCCTTGGAGGGGGTGGGAGAGGAAGCAGGGAGGTCAGAGGGAGCAGCTTTAGGGGTAAGCTGCTTGGAGTGAGAGGGGGAGGATGCTGGGGAGTCAAGATCCATGCCAGTGGGAGGGGGTGCTGAGCTCTGGAGAGAACCCAGAGCGTCAGTGCAAGGGGGAGTGGAGGATCCAGGGGGATTCTTCAACTCATATATGATGAACTTGCCTGTTGAGGCATTGCAGATGCAGAGGAGTCCTTTGGAGGACTCAATCTTCCAGTCGAGTGGCACGCTCCCTGGAGAGGTTTGGCCAGTAATACCAGCACTGCTATCTTGCATAGCACAATGTTGGGGGGTCTCAGGAACTTCAACGAACATATCATCAGTGTATTGAGGGGCAGACAACTTTTTGCAGCAGCCCATGGTGCTAAGTACAACCAACCAATGAGTGGATGATGGTGGTTGCTGGAAAAGGAAGGTGTCAACATGGACACTCAAATGACAGAGACCAACACCTCTGTAACTGCCCCTGTTACTGCTGAAAACCACCTGTCAGATGCAACTATGACTGAGGCCAACACCTCTGCCCTTGCATCTGACCTCCCACCTATTGCTTTCCTGGCTGAGGCTAATGCCTCTGCCCCTTCCTCTCAAGACCTCCTTGGTGAATCCTCCTTGATCACCTCCTCCCACTCATACTCATCCTCATCACCCTCATGAGTGGGTTGACTCCAACTGTCACATTCTAAATGAGGTGTCTTAATACCTCATTGTATCCTCTATCAGCAAGGCACTATATGTGCCTTGCCCCTCAACTCTCATCACAAGTAATATTGTTACTTGTGCATTAACTTCTTTGACTGTATCCTATGGTCTCAATGGGGGGTTGTGTAAGGGCCAAGCCCTTACTGTTGTGTTTTCCTTATTTCTTGTTACAATCTTGAATCACTTGTTTATAATTAATCATTTATTTCTTGTTTGTCTTCAACCTTGATGGATTACTCAATCCATCAAAATACATTCCTTATAATCATCATCATCAGCTGTCGTTAGGACAGCTGACCTTATACCACACATCTAAGTACACCTAATACATTGGGCTTATAGTACTTTGGTGTGAACATAAGGTCAAGAGCTCTAAGTAAGCCCCCAGAGGCTTACACAGTACTTGGTGCACTGGAAAGGGTATAGCAATGAGCATGACACATGGATAGCTGAATCAGCACTGGGGAATGCTCAAGAAGTGTTACAGGATTATCTCTGAAGGTTTCCTGGAGCAAAACCTATAAAGAGGGGGGGTAACCAATGCCTTTAGCATAACCAACACCTTTAGCAATACAACCCACTGACTGAACTCAGACATGGATGCAGACCAGAGCAACCAGACTTTCATCCCCACCACCCCACCTCCTACCAACTCCCTCATCACTGACATTGAACAACAACTCAGCAACTATGACCCTGTCAAACAATACAAAGAACACATACAACTCACATGAGACATTGTCTGCCTCCAACAAGTCTTCAATGATGTAAAGGAAGCTACCCAGTTATTCACTGAAGCAGTTCAAGCTATCATCCCACAAGTACAGAAGTCAGCCATAGGCTTGGGAAGAGCCACCCAAATGAACTAACACATCCACATCATCCTCCACAATGCCAATGACTACCTCACAACTGACATAGGTGAATGTTTTGCCAGCATCCTAGTCATGGTGGCAGAACAACTCTCCAAGCTTCCCCTGACTGATGACAAGGAAAAGGAGAACTTCATAGCTTGCCTCATGGCAGCCACCCAAGGAAAAGACCCTTTCCCCCATGAATGCCCAACTCCCCAACCTGCACCACACCACTCCCACTTGACAGACATCAAAACAGATGATGAAGCCCCTACCATCAAAGAAGAGGCTGTGCACCTCATCAAATTCCTCACTCCCAAATGCACAGGTCCTATGATGGTTGAACAATGTGAATCCCCTGTCCCATTCACAACTTTGAAGAAAGATGGTGAGAAAGATGAGGACTACTGGAAGAAAATCCTCCAAGTCCTAATCAAAGACCACAGCAATACAGGCACCACCTACAGAGGCACCATGATCCCCATGTATAGAGGAGGCCCTGATCATGTGCCATTCTTCATTGCCTGGAAGAAGGCCACCAACCAGTTCTTTATTGGCCCCAACAAGAGGGACATCACTTGCAAGATCACTCACTGACCACAAGGCCAGTCCACCTTTGAAGAAGCTTAAAACTTCCTAGTGCATTTCACTTTTCCAGTATGTTGTAACTTACATAGACACTTACAGTAGTTTCATGTGGTCATGACACCTTAGGAGGAGGGTGATGTTATGGTCTCATCTATATTTAGTGCATAGTTACTCAGCACACTGTTTCATCCTGTGTCTCAGCCCCTTGTTACTCCTCACCTTAGTCACTCATAGACTCACCTCTGACTCATCTCTTGTTCTTAGTATAGCTCCTCACAGTATATAAACCTTAGGTAGAGCACCTATACTACTTACACTTTACCAACTAGTTCTCTTCCCTTTGTCATCCTCAAGCCTTTGCCTAAGTTGCAACCTGAGTTAACCACAAAGGTCATAACACTATATAGGACAAGGCTCATCTACTCACCCTCAATACAAGGATAGGCTCCAGCTTAGGTGCTGCTCAGCTAAAGAAGAACCTTGTAACAATTATCAGACACTCTAGGAGAAGACTCAGATTAATGAAATAAGCTGAAAAATGATTTTTTCTGATTTTTTTCTGAGTATTTTAACTGGACTGGAAAATAAATTGCCTTTTACAAGCCAATGGCTTGACAGTTCCTCAAGAACAAATATTCTCCAGGATGCCCTCAATGAGATCTATCATTTGAGACTACATCCATAAATTTTGAGGAGCTTTCAGATAATATTTGCCTCAATAGCAGATAGGTTATATTCAATAATTGCATAATGTATAGAAAGGTGTGATGGCTCAACTGGATGAGTGTTAGAGTTCTTTCAAGAGGTTTTGGACTCAAATCCCAGTCTGACCAACTAATTGAGGTGTACCCTCTCAAATGGCTGAGTAGTGTGATACTGTCCTGAGTTTGGGGCCTAGACTGGTTAGTTTTTGGTGTGTCTCATTGTTGCTTTTCTATAATGATTTACATGTATACTTGTGGCAGGCAAAAATAAGGAACATTATGTAATACATATGCTCCTATAGCATTGAGCTTTGTGTCAGTATTGAGTTTTTTAATCTATGAGTAGTCAATGTATATAACTTCAAATAATGCCATCTCAAACCTGTTATTGTGAAGATGATACTCCTACAAAAAACAGGCTTGTTGGCATATATAAAGCCATAGGCAATATGGCAGAAGCATTCCAAAAGGAGAATGTGCCATACCTTACTGCATGAAAGATCATCCAGAAATATATGAAAACTGGATCAACCTCAAGCCTCCCTCAGCCAAGACATCCCAAGGTTGTAACAGAATGAATGGAGCATTGCATTATGTGTGAACCTGTTATCCATCATTGAAAGCCCTTTGTAGAAATTGCAAATGAGCTTCAGCCATCAGTCAGCTGATATCCCATCCATAGGGTCCTTTCCAAGGCAGGATTCCATTGTTGTATTGCTCACAAAGTTCCATTCCTGACCCAGAAGCACTGTCAACATCATTTAATGTGGGGTCTTCAGTTCTAAAAATAGATGCATCATCAATTTTCATGTATCATTTTCTCTGATGAGTGCTATATTTATCTTGGTGACAAATCTAACTGAGTTTATGTGATACATCACCCAGATGAAGTCTTACAAGAAGACTGTATTGTTCCAGTTCAAACAGTCTCTGATTCAGGTAATGGTATGGGAGTATGTGATGGATGGGAAGAAAAGGCCACTCATTGTGCTTGACTATCCTGGTAGTAAAGGAGGTGGGATGACATCTAAACAGTATCAAGAACAAGTACTGGATGGGGTTTTAAATGACTTCTATTGGGAGGTCTCAAAGGAACATGGTAAGATATGGTTCTAACAGGATAATACTTCATCCCACAAGAGCAAGTCAATCAAAGCATGGTTTACTTCACACTATATTCCCTTATTTCCCCATCTGGCATCTTCTCCTAATCTTAATCCCATTGAGGGTGTCTGGCATGAGCTCAAAGACATCATTTAGCATTCTTCTCACCCTTTTACTATCCTTGATACCCTTAAAGCTGCAGTCTAGTCAGCTTGGGATCAACTCTCTATTAATGCCATCAACAAGTATATTGGAACAATGGAGGACCATGTTACAGCAGTAATACAAGCTTGGGGTTGGCATACTAGGTACTAATTATATCAATGTATACCTTGATCTGTCTTGATTATGATTCCACTAAATTTTTAATGATATGTGAATGTATCAACGTTCCAAAGCTACAACACAATGTAAAACCTCTATTTTATTTTTAGGAATATTACATAATATTCCTTATTTTTGCCTGCCATGAGTATATACATTCAGTATGTTGGCAATCCTTGTATACCCTGGAATGATTGTATAGTCACAAATCCTTTTGTACCTTGCAAAATAGCTTCTAGAAACATAGACATTTGTGGTATTTAATGTATTTTAGTGTATGTATTGACTGTTTTGAGTATATATAGCTTCAGTCTTCTTGCTGATGCCCATCAATCCCATCAATCCCAGCTTCAGATGAGCTTTTGTTGAGTCTGGAGGCCACACATCTTCCCACATTGCTGTAGGTGTCATAAAATTTACACCATTCAAAAGCCCTGAACAAACAGAATGATATATAATTTAGACCTTAGTGGTTGAAGCCTCAACCTCCAGAGGCCAGACAACTGACTGAGATCAGCTTAGGCTGATAATGTTTGGCTTTGTTTGCCAAAGTCTGACACTTTTTGAGTGGGTTGAAGATTTCTGACACTTCTCAGTGTCCTAAAATTGCTGACACTTTTTGCAAGGTATATTCAGTGACACTTTTTAAATTGCTGACACTTTTCAATACTGAATATTCCAGCAGAAATAACGCCATATAGAATGTCTATCTGTGGAATGGTAGGACCTCAGCTGAGCTTGATGGCCCATCAATCCCAGCTTCAGATGGGCTTTCGTCGAGTCCGGAGGCCACACATCCTCCCACATTGCCGTAGGTGTCATAAAATTTACACCATTCGAAAGCCCTGAATGAGGCGAACAGAATGATGTATAATTTATACCTTAGCGGTTGAAGCCTCGACCTCCAGAGGCCAGACAACTGACCGAGGTTGGCTTGGGCTGATGATGTTTGGCTTTGTTCCAAAGTCTGACACTTTTGCCCAAGTCGAAATTGCTGACACTTTTTGATGTCCTAAAATTGCTGACACTTTTGCAAGGTATATTCGGTGACACTTTTAAATTGCTGACACTTTTTGATACTGAATATTCCAGCAGAAATAACGCCATAGAGTCGAGATTGATGGGCCATCAATCCCATCAATCCCAGCTTCAGATGGACTTTTGTCGAGTCTGGAGGCTACACATCCTCCCACATTGCTGTAGGTGTCATAAAATTTACACCATTCGAAAGCCCTGAATGATACGAACAGAATGGTGTATAATTTAGACCTTAGTGGTTGAAGCCTCGACCTCCAGAGGCCAGACAACTGACCGAGGTCGGCTTGGGCTGATGATGTTTGGCTTTGTTTGCCAAAGTCTGACACTTTTTGCCCAAGTCAAAATCGGTGACACTTTTTGAGTGCGTTGAAGATTTCTGACACTTTTCAGTGTCCTAAAATTGCTAACACTTTTTGCAAGGTATATTCGGCGACACTTTTTAAATTGCTGACACTTTTTAATTTCTGACACTTTTCAAAATTGCTGACACTTTTTGATACTGAATATTCCAGCAGAAATAACGCCATAGTTTCGTGCATCGCCGTCCCCTCTTGACACTGTCCCACCACTCTCACCCTTCCTCCTGCCCTCCGCTTGTTCGTCTACTCATTATTTAGTTATTATCCTAATTGGAGATCCGTGGGTAACAATCTCATCAAAGTCGGAGGTTCCCACAACCTTCCTCAACACTGGTTGTCATCGGGTGTGGAAATCTCCACTGTACTTGTAGCTTCAAGAGTAGATAATTTTAGATCATGAATCCCGCATTTATCCCACCTAGAACATCGAGGAATTGGTAAAGATCAACCAGTTGGGGGAGAGAAGAGCATTTTCGTGGCTTCGAATTACAAAACTCACGGCAACGTGTGCAAGTGGGGCTATGTCAGGCGCCACCGGGAGTCCATTTTCTATTCGCTTCCTGATGGTTTCCGACAGAAATCCGCCTTACCCCTTTGAGTGAACTTCATTTGCCAGATGTCACATTTCTCATATATGCCCCATTCCCGCACAAGCTCGTTGACATCCCCACTCAGGGCCCGCGTTCATCGAGAAGTCGCCATGACCTCCATCAGCGACTCCACAGCAGTCAACCCTCCAACTAGTCGCCCAACACCACAGTCAGCAATTCCAACTTCCTCGGCCGTCTCGGGAAACGAGTCGGATGCCTTCATCACTGCCCGCATTATCGAAATGCGTCGCCTCAGCATGAGTGGAGATGATTCTTCATTAGACCAAGAAGGACATACCACGGACCCACCCAACCCCAACCCCGATGATTCACTCCCGCCTCCCTTATATTTAGGCTCGGATCGTACACTAATGGCACTCTCGGATGTGTTGGGGCAATCCGAAAAACGAGCGGCCTTGAGAGGACTGAAGGATGAACGTGCGCAGTTGCTAATTGATTTCTTACATTCGGTGAGCGCAATAATAAGCTTTTGGTCACTGCGCTCTTTTCTCATGCGTTGGTTTCGTTTGTGCCGCAGCTGCTACTTCAGCGTGATCGCTCAACATCTAATCTACTCCCATCTGTTGTTGTCGCCCTTTATGATCTTGTAAGGTGCTCGCAGCGGTACCCTCAGTGCTATGTCACCCAAGGAATAACCATAATTCCTAAAAAGCCTGGGTGGAACATCCCACGAGGGGGGGGCGCGACTGGCGATATCTACATGGCAAGGCATACTGACGGGCGTTGTCTTTGCCTGAAGGTTGTGCGAGTATACGAAAAGCAGGCACTGGAGCGAACCCTCAAGGTTTTTACCGTGAACTCCTATTCGGTAATCATCTAACCCAAACCACCCGCATCCCCAGGTGTTTGCTAAGGAGGCGATACTTTGGGACCAGCTTGACCATCTCAATATCGTCCCATTCTATGGTATCTACTACCTTGATGAAGACCGCGACCGGATCTGCCTAATTTCGCCGTGGATGGAAAATGGCAATATTATTCGATTTTTGAATGAGCATCCCGATCAGCCACGTGGACAGTTCGTAAGTCCAAAACCATTCACCCGCCGACCCGACTGCCTGACTTTCTAAGATCCACGATGTCGCCGACGGCCTTGAATATTTGCACAGAGTTGACATCATCCACAGTGACCTGAAAGGGGTAATTCATTCGTCACGCTCTACACGTACCGCTGAATATGATCTGATACAGGAGAACATCCTCGTAAATGATTCCGGAAGAGCATGTATTGCTGATTTCGGCACTTCGTGTATTCGCCACGACAAGACCCTCGCTATTACGGTAACGGCTATAGCTTCCGGCTTTACACCACGCTGGGCTGCTCCCGAACTCCTGGACCGCCAGAACCCTGCTCCCGCTACTCGTGCAAGTGACGTGTGGGCCTTTGGAGGCGTTTGCTATGAGGTGCGCTTGCTTCAAGTCCCCCGAGTTCTCAATGCCTTATTTGGGCGATCAGATCCTAACACGGAAGCGCCCTTTCCATGAGTGCCGGGAGGAATCCGACATTGAGGGAAAGATACGCGCGGGCTTGACACCAACGCGACCTCTTGGAGACCGAACGGCATTGGATATGATTGACGATACAATGTGGGATTTGATGACGCGTTGTTGGAATCTTGAACCCGCCAATCGTCCGAACTGCTGGCAAATATTGAAAGAACTAGGCCTGCAAAGCTCGGTGGGGTATCGGATGGGTGAATCTCACGAAGGCATGGAGTTCCAGAAGAAGATGAGGCACCACCAGCTCACACAAATGGATACGACGAGGGTTGCAGAAATTCTTTATGATGTACGTGATTATTGGATTCAACACCTTTTCCAAACCAGTGACGCCTATTTCCTTCCCCTGATGTATAAAGGTTTGCAGTAAGAGATGACTTCGTGGATTGTGAGTGTGGAGACCAAGTGCTATCCCGTACTTGCCTACCTTCAACTCTTCTATTCCCAACATCTCACCCCCGTTCCATCATTACCTTGCTAGTCTACTTATTATCATACTTCTTCTCTACTTATGATAGCTTTTGACTTGAACATTGTATTCTATACTACATTCACTTGGCACAGGATGGTCACTAGGCACAGCCCACCACACAGACATTCTGGGACCAAATTGAAACCTTGTTGGGTTACAGGTTGGTCTTACTATGAATCTGCATGGTGGTTAGAATTGAAAGTAGTTACTGTTACTCTGATATGGTAGTTTACCATTTACCCCTATGTCAGTACAAAGTATTCCTATGGTTACATGATCCCCCTTTGAGACTGGATACTAATCCCAGAAGACAAGTGTTAGATGTTTGTTAGAGTCATGTTGTCATAGAGATATATGGTTTATCCAGTGAATGTAGCTATTGGATAATTGATATGGAGTGCAAGAGAATATGCAAAGCTAAGGAGTGGATAATGTGCAAGTTGGCATCAAACAACACAAAAGGTATTTTGTAATCAATGCTATGCAAGATATAGAAATAGAGTGATACAATATGAGACAGTTTCAAGCCAATAATAGCAATAATTGTATTGCAGGATCAGATCATAGATGCAATAGTTGATGCAAATTATGAGTTAGTAAACTGTGACTACATAACATGGGTGGTAGCTTGTAGGGGTGAACCTGAATGAATATATCAATCAATGGGTACATTTTGAGTATGTTCAGCTCTAGAGAGTCAGTCATTGGTTATCTGATCAATAGATCAACTGATGTTATGAATTAGAATTATTTGCTAAACAATTTGAATTATGTTTTCTTTATCTTTTAGTTTTCTTTTATCTTTGTTTGTACTTGTATCTTTTCAAAGTCTTTACCTTCTGACTTGTCCTTGAATCTTGAACATTAGTTTAGATAAAAATAGTTGATCTATTTTTATATAAACTTCAAAGTCATGTGGCATTAATGGATTGATAAGCTTTTGTTCCATTCATGGAAAGAAGTCTTCAAAGTTGAAGAAGTTTTTCATTAAGAAGCTCTTTTATCTATTCTTAGTGTAGATTGACTTCTTTCCAGTCCCAAGTTGATCTCTGAGTTGAGCCTCAGTACCTGAAGAAGCTTCATTAATTAGAAGTTCTTCTCATGATGTCTCATGGCAGATATACTTAGATACATTGTCTGTATGCATATAAGCCATTGACACTAACAAGTAGAAAGCATTGTTTCTACTTGGTTAGGTGGAGACTCAAATAGAAGTCTTTATCAACTAAAAGTGATACAAATTATAAGTTCTCTTTAATCTCTATTGCTCTCTAAGTTGTGGAAGTCTTCTATTGAGGAATAGACATATTGTGCAACTATGATTTAGTTACTAAGAGATGCTTTGACCTTGTAGTATAAGGCCAGTGTTTCAAGGTAGCTTATCTGGTAGTACACAAGAAGTCTCCTTTGATACAATCTGCAGATACATATCAGGCCTCTTTACAGACTGAAGTGGCCTCACTATAACATTAAGTAGAAACAATCCTTCTCTGTAGCATGGAGTTGTTACCTTGTCTTGGCTGCTCAGCATTGATCACTGAAAAAGGAGCCCTACTTGAGCAGCTAGTGGATAGCTTTGGGTCCATACCTTCTGAAGCTAGACATTAGAAAAAGGGTGGGCATGCATTGCCAGCTAGTGCAGATTAGCTGAGGGTTGAGTCCCACAACCTGAAGGAATTTACTTGACTGTGCTTTGATGTGGGAGTAATATTTGACAAGTGAGGAATCACACTCATGATAAAAAAGTGATTATGCTTGATAGTGCTATAACTGTTGGGAATGTGTGCCTTGCATGCTGATAGAGTGCAGACTTTCAAATAAGTACCACTGAGAGTAGGTATTACCATTGATACTTAGTTGTTGAAAGGGAAGAAAGTCTAGGTTTGTATAACCTTTGTGTTGTGAGACACATAAATTGAAAGTCATAAGGCCTAAGATAGGCAGACTATAAAGGTGAAATTCATAAAGAAACTAACTTTAGGAATGTCCAAACTGAATAATTCAAAATTGTGACTCCAATCAGATTCCTTAGTCCCACTAGAGGAGAAGTATTCAAGGGACAAGAAGGATATTGGTTTTATCAAGATACAAAGGGAATACCAAGAACCTTCAAAACTAGTACCCAGAGAGCAATCAATCAAGAATATGAAGCAGAGCTTCAATCACAACAAACAGGAAGCATAGCCTTCTACCAGCAATTTCCATCAGAATTCAAACAACAAGTTGAATCAATCCTTGAAGAAGCAAGAAGAAAAGATAGAGAAGAAGGAACAACTGAACACCAATATCAACCAAAAACTACATTTAACACACTGCAACAGATATCAAGACAACCAAGTGTCAAAGAAGTTACCAAAGAACCCTCACACTTCTCTCTCTCAAATCTGGAGAAAGGAAAAACATGAGAACTTGCACCACATTTACAAGAAACAGGATCTTTTAGTGGTTCAGAAACAACTTCACAATCAATACTTCCATCTTTTAGCCAACCCACTACCTTTGGTTCAACAACTTTATCATATCCAGAAGTTACAACAGGAAATAGAGGATATAGCAGATCTAATCCAAGATATCAATTTTGAACAAGAAGTAGATCAAGAAGTTCAGAAAGTAACAGAAGAAGCCCTTCACCACCACAACCAAGAACAACCACAATAGCTTCAGCAAACACCAACTTCAAGTATCCAAAACCAACTAGATTCTATGGAGACCCATCTCAGTATAGAAGTTGGAAATCCCTTGTTAAACTCTACCTCACACCATATGGAGTCACTGACAACACATCAAAAATCAACTATGCCCTTGCTTTACTCAATGGAGCAGCATCAGTATGGCAATAAGATTATATTTTGATGCATGTATGAGACCAAACTCAAAGAACTTGGGATCAATTTGAATCAGACCTCAACCAATCTTTTGCACCAGTCCAGCAAACATTTGAAGCAGAACAAGCCCTCAGAAATCTCAGACAACATGGCAGATATATTGAGGAATATATCTCAGAGTTCTCAGTCCTCACATCCCAAGCAGGACTCACTGATAGTGTGGCCCTTCAGGCATACTTTGCACAAGGACTTGATGCCCCTATCAGACATGAAGCACTTAGAGGATCCACAGGAACAATTGAAGAATGGAAGAACACAGCAAGAAATACCTATAGAATTGTTCAAGAACAGTACAAATACAGAGCAAGTATCAACAGAAGAATTTTCTATCCAAAGAAAGGACAAAGGAAAGGGAAAAGCTATAGAACCCAGCCTAGATATCAAAACATCCAGTTACAACCCATATTATCCCAATATAGAAGAAACAAATGGAATATGGACATTAATCATCTCACCCACTACATCAATGAGCTCAAATTCTCTGATGATGGGAATGAATCAGATCTTGATGAAGAAGAAAATAATGAAGGAGAAGACATATAAGTTATACAACCTTCCAAACAATGAGTTTCTCAAAACATCTGAGAGACACCTTATCACACCTTATTAACAACATTCTCACTGATGAGCAACAAGCAGCTCTCAAGAATAGAGAGTGTTTCTTCTGTAAGAAGAAAGGACACCTCTACTGACAATGTCCAGCAAGAAGAACCTACATCAGTAAGGCTAAGCAAAATAATCCTCTATCCAAAAGAGGAAAGAAAACCTTTGTCAAAGGAAAGATGTTATGAACCCTCCTAGCAGCCACCACTGCAACATTATTTATCATGCTTTAGTCCATGAGTTTGGACTCCCAAATGCCTCCCATCACACTACTCAAGACATTGGTACATCCAGTGAAGATTCAGCTTGCTATCACAATGAAGCCTTTGCTAATCACACCTACCTGGGCATGCATCTCTGTTCTCTGAAGACTGGCCAACCCTGGGACCATTATTCTATTCCACCAACTGTATGATGACTGAGATACTACACATCACCTGGGAGAATACTCCCTTTACCCACATTTTTGATCCTGATGGACTCTATGTCCAAACCATTCATAACAACTTCAACTCTGTCTGGGCTCATGGCTGGAAGATGATTCCTTGTACTGGAGAACCAATCATATTCCTCCACCCATATATGATGTATCCCCCAGAAGTTGTTCCTCATATTATCACATATGAAGTCACCCATGGACTTTACTTCCAAGAAGTAGAAGTCTACCACACTGATCCTAACTCTGATGAGCCCCCAGCTATTCCTCCCTGACAAACCCAGCTTCCACCTCTCTACAGTGTCAACTCCAATGTCCCTGGCATTGATGAGTCAAACCCAGAAGAACCTGCTAGTGATCCACTACCATACCCACCTCCCTAAGTTACTGCAGTTGATTCATTGTCATTGTCCTCATCCTCACCACACCACCACCTGCTTATCATCCATGAGTCAGACTCTTCTGACTTGCCTCTCCTAGGGAACTTCACTGTTCCCAGCTCTGCCTTGTCTCCTGACTCATATTCCTCTGTCAGCCATATGGTCAAGGGGTTTGGATGTAGGCTTAATTCCTGCCAGACCTTTCAGCTGTGTGGTCCTGGGTTCAAACCCCTGGGGATGCATTTCTTTGGGGGCTACTAGTGCATGAAGTGTGGTTGCTTAGCAATAATCTCGGGTGACTCTGAAATGGTTGTATGGTCCTGTTTGGGTCTCAGGAGGTTCCAAGTAGCCAGATTGTTGGTACTCTCAGGGGTTCAAACTGACTTTCTGATCTCAGGGAGAGATCTACCAGGCTAGCATGGGCATTTCACTCAGCCATGCAGTAAGTCATGTAGTGATGTCACACTGTAATGGTGTGACTAAGCTGTGTGCTTTGCCCAAGTCTGATATACTGGCTGAAGGTGGCAGTGCTCTCTTGGTAAAGGAGCCTAATCTGGGGTATATCTCAGGCTGTTACTGGAAATAGGGCATTATAAGTGGGGGAAATGGGGTAATAATAGTCTGATCTGGAAGCATGCTGAAAAAAGCCAGCTAGAACAGGATACCCCCCACCAGGTTAGTTCAGCTTCAGCACTGGCTTGGTAGTTAATAGGCATAACCCAATCTCCAGATCAAGGGTGTCAGCTGATTGCTGACTAATGACCCTATGTCAAGTACCTCTAGGGTGACCTTGGGAACCAATCTGGTAGTGGCACCTGCAAGGTGTAGAGCCCAGACAGTTAAGCATGGGGATCCAGGCCTTGATGGCATCACTGAACTGGCTGCTGGGTAATGGGAAGTGGCTCTGGGGTGGAACCTGGATCAAGCCATGGGCCATAGCAAGGGATGTCAGAGAATGCTCCCTTGGCTTGAGAGGACTAAATCCTACACCAGTCAGCCTGATACAGTTAAAAATAGTCAGGTTCTGGCTTGAGTTGATTCCACATCGCCCTCAATCACTGATTCAGGGGTCAGGGTTTCCCACAAGGGGCCCCTTAGATGGGCACTCCCCCACATGACAAGCCCAGACCTCCCTCACATGATGTCAAGACCAGTCCTCTGGCCCTCCCTCCCTCCACATGGTATAAGCCATATTTTGCCACCCAGGGTCCAACCTGGCAGCAATTCTTCCTAGATGCCAGTGCTAGTGACCTAGCTAGCACCCATGTCTCATTACAATCACTCATTGCATGCTTCAATCAAGTGCTTACCCAGGCCAAGTCAGTGCTTGTCATTGACTCTGGTTGTTTCCATTCCAGTGTCATTGCCTTTTCTACAGGTGGTGTCCCTTCCCAGGCAGACCTTCAAACAGTCTCTGCCTCACTTCCCTCTGCACTTAAAAGTGCCTCCATTACCCTCCCTGTGTCCCAATCTTTTGTCAAGATTGTGGATGTCCCCTTCTTCTCAGCTGATGGCTTCACACTTTTGGCTGACCAAGCCAAGATGGAGGTCTGGGCCTCCTCTTTCTTCCCCACCTCCAATGTGCATCACATGCATGTCATTCACAATTCCACCAAGTCTGATACCACCACTGTGTGGATCAACTTGGTCAACTCCCAATGAGGCACCCTTGCCTCTTCACTCATCAACAGGCACATCATGATCAATGGTGCATCCTGCCTCATCAAGGGTGCTCATGCCCACACTGGCACACCCCAGTGTCAGTGCTGCTGGCACTGGGGCCATCCTTCCAATACTTGTTGTGCATGTGCACCCAAGTGTCCTCTCTGTGGGGGTCCTCACTCTGAGGCCTCTCACTGCTCCATGGCAGGGTGTTGCTGAGGCAATCCCAAGGCCAACCCCCCCATCCCAACCACATCCAAGGGCACTCCCTGCCCTCACTCTCCCTGGTGCCTCAACTGTTCTGGTGCCCATCCCTCCAACAACCACTGGTGCCCATACTGGTGACATTGCTTCAACCATGATTGGATTCATGGGAGATATCAACACAATGCTGATGCTGTTGCAGCCAAGAATGCTGCTGCCTCTTGAGGTAGTGGCTGTAAGGGTTAGTACACAATTGTAGCAGGTGCATCATATTTTCTGTATGGACTCTTCTTGCTTCCAACTATATGTGAGTTACTTTGAACTTTTTGATTCATGTTGATCAGGGCACCTGTTTTCTTTTCCTCTTTTTCTTTTCTCTATATTCCATTGGGACTGCTACTGTGCACCCATTTGTCATAGATAGAAATGTTTGCAACAATAAACTTGGATTTTTTTTAAAAAAAAAAGACTCATATTCCTCTGACTCTACTAATGGACACCTCCACCCTGCTATGGACTTGTAGTTTCCTATCTGATCTCTCATAAATAATTTCCTTTTCCTCTTCCTTAGACAGTCCACCTTGAACCTTGTCCTGTCTTGTACTTATTCTTGGACTTGACCTATTTCTCATAGCTAGTTCTATTCTTATCTCTCTCCACTCCATAGTTACAACTTCTATTGACTCTCAGACTCACAGCACTACTTCATCATAATTACCTCTTAAAGACATTAAAAGTAGAGCTTAAATAGCTGCCCATGTACTGGAAGTGCAAGGTTCCTATATTCTCAAATCCAGAGTTATCTCTTCATAACTTTGTGATTGATGTTAGTTAATGATCAGTGTAGTAGTAAACTCTCCATTGGTCATATTCTCAACTAATAGAAGTTTGACCTCTAAGTGTGCTTAACTGGACACTTGCCTTGCCACCTTCTTACCATTATTCTTCTTGCAAGATCCTAGTGCCTCTGTGAACCATCTAGTGAGATAGCCACCCCCTAGCTTAAGCATAGGTGACTGGTGATAAGGACCATTCTAACATTATATAGAAAGCTTCCCTTGGTGACCCTTGTGTCCATTGTAAGTGACTGGAAGACACACAATATCTCTAGGGTGTAACAGGCCCTAATCCCATCATGGACTAGAATTACCTTGGGCTAGACTGGATCTGCAAGTAGACTGCAAATCTACAATAGGAGTAATGCCTGAACATGGTGATCAAGGATAGCAACCTAAATCTTAAAGGCCCACAGATTGAAAAGAGCAAACTGCTCCATCTATAGTAATATAGACAGATTGTAGGAACCTTGGCAAACCCAGAAAACAACTGTGACCATACTCTGGACCAATAACAAAGGGAAGAGCCAACTTTGAACACCCAGATAACTGACCACTATCTTGGATAACTAGTAGAAGACAAAACACCCATATAAAGCACTAGACCAGCTGTGGGAGACAATAGCCATGCTGTGGAATAACTCTAAGCCATGTATAAAGAAGGAGTATCCAATTGAAGGGTAACTGGAAAGGAAAGATAGACCCCTCATGCAAAAGTGGAAGTTGCACAATACAGAAATTGTCCACCATCCAGAGGCACAACTGGATTTGAGAAAGATTAAAGCTGTACCAAAGGAAATCCTAGAGATACTCAAAATCAAGATAGGATCCCATTCATGCTATGCAGTGCCCCTATAGCAACACCCCCCTCCAACACAGATACCTCTAAGCCAGCCTGTTCTCAGGAAAGGGAAAAGAGTGAGCTCAACTTGAGCCCAACCCTGACCAATCTTGCTCCCAACAACCCTAAAAATCCAAACAATCTAGACAGCACTAACCAACCCTGCCATTGGACCCTGCACTATGGATTCATACCTGCTCACCAGAACAGACCCCATATTCACCACCCATGCCTATCCAATGCACCAAATCCTTTCATGACTCTTCTCCAATTACAAAACCAACCACCAGTACAACAGCAGAACTTATCAGACAAACTTCTCTTGGAGAATGCTCTGAGTGAATTAGCCAAGTAATTGAAGTCCAGGAACAACCAACTACACTGAACCCCCTCCTTCAACACAGAGAGGATATCAAGTACATTGACACCAAGTCAGAACACTCAGTACTCACAGCAGGATCAATTCACTCTCAGACAAACTCCCCAGAACAGCACACCCTTCAACTGTTCATCCTCACTGATGTACAAAGAGCCTGGTACAACACCTTCTCCCCTGAACAACAAGAATACATCAGAACTACCTCACCCACCAACTAAGATTGTATATTCCAGAGACTCATTGACCAGTACAGACCCAACCCCAACAACTAAATTACCCAGAATTCCTGTTCAACCTCCAGAGCTCAATCACCTCAGCAAGTATATTCCACCATGTTGACCACACAAGACCCAAAAGTTGAAAAGCCCAAACCTTTCTATGGAGACCCATCAGACTACTCACAATGGAAATGAGACCTACAAATTTACTATGCATGCCAACTGACCAATCTCTCCTCTGACTCTTCAAAGATCATGTTTGCTCTCCTCAATATGTGAGGACCAGCAACCACATGGAAAGAAGCCTACATCACCTCCTATACTACTGGAAACACATTCAGCACCACCCAATCACTTGCTCAATTCTTTGGAGAACTGGATAGCTCATTTAAACAAGCCTCTACCACCATTGTCAGTATCAACTGCCTCATGCACCTCAAGTAAAACAGAAGACCAATTGAAGAATACATCAATCAATTCAAGAACCTCTGTACCTCAGCAGGAATTATGCATAATGAGACCAAAGTTGCATTATTCCTTAAAGGACTGGACCCATATTACTGCAAAGGTGTCATTAATCAAAGTCCAGTAGAAGACAACCCCAAAGCTGTCTATACAGCCACCCACCACATAGGAGGACTGGCACACTTTCAATCATTTACTGATCACCCAAGAAATTTGTACTGACACTACTTGAAACCCTATTACAAGAAATCTTTGAAACACCACATTTCAAGCAAAAGCTATAACTTCCAAGCATATACACCATCTCAAACAACTTGTAACCCCCCAGAATATGGTCCCATGGATGTTGACAACATCATCACAAATGAGCTCTATCATATTGACAGAACAGATAGTGAATCTGAATTCTCATCAGAAGAAGACTCTTCAGAAGTATCATCTGATGATGACTACTACACAAGTGAACAAGTTAATCAAATCATTGAAGCAAGGCTCAAATCAGAATTCAATAACCTCCTCCCACAAGAACTACAAGAACTTAGAAGCAAAGGACTCTGCTTCATCTGTAAAACTGGGAAACACTATGTATGATCATGCCCACTCAACAAGCAAAGATCCAAGAACTGAGCATCCTATTCCTGAAACCAACATGGAAAGAAGTTCTGCAGCAAGTTCAAAAAGTCAAGACTCAATAACATTGAAGAAGAATCAAGTGATGAAGAAGACCCAAAAGGGAAAGGAAAGGATTTCACCAGAAGGGACTAGCCAGCATTGCATCTAGTTGTTTTTTTTTTTTTTTTTTTTTTTTAATATTGATGTTTATTGCAATAGACTAGCTACTACAAATGGGTGCACAATAGCAGTCCCAATACTGAAACTAGAGAGACAAAGAAAAAGAAAAAAGAAGAATAGAGAGGTAGGATGAGAAGTGAGAAGCTACTACTGAAAAAGGGAAAGAAGAAGAAGGAAAGAAACTAACTTAATCAATTGAGATGATTGGGAGGGAGAAGAGAGAAGTATAGAAGCAGTGAAACTAACTATGATTTAGAAAAGGAAAGAGAACTCCCTTAGTGGACATCAGGGACTCTATTGAGTGTGAGGTGCTCTCTCCTAGATAGATGGTGGGTGGTGTGTTCCTCCTGCATGATGGATCCATGTAACTGGTCTGCAAAAGAGAAGGCTGCTGGATTACAGTCAAGAAAATTGATGATCCAGAAGAAACTGTCATGGGCTCCAACTGGATAGTAGAAATGGGGACAATTGTTGAGGATGTGGTCCTGGGTTCCAAGTGCTTCACTGCAGGGGCAAGAAGTGATGTAGTGCCCTGGGAAGAAGCACTGTTAGAAGGTGCCAATAGGTGCATAATTAGTCATGTATAATTGTATGTTCTTGCTGAGTAGAGAATTGAGTCAAGTGCCACCTTTGGCATATTTGGGCTCAAGTAGTTGTTTGGCAGAATTTAATAGATGGATTGCATCTAGTTCTGATGAATCCAAAATCACAAGCAACAACTCCAATTATTCATTTGATGGATACCTCCAACCTCAAAATCCACCTGACTATTGAAAACTGATTGCACAATCTATCAACCAAGTAACTGCCCAATAACACAATAAAATCCTTTATCTCCTGACTCACATATGCCTACCAAACCACCAGCCAATCAACATGCTGACCCTGCTAGATTCAGGAGCAGGAGGAAACTTTATTAACAAACATCTAATTGATCAATGGAACATTAACACAAGACCCTTGCCAAAACCCATCAAAGTATGAAATGCCAATGGAACAATCAACAAAGCTGGGACCACCACTGAAGAATGTTTACTGAATATCAAGATTGACAACTGGATCACACTAGTAATTACCTGAGTAACCAAACTAGGCAACCCAAAAATCATCCTTGGAGCCCCATGGCTCATGGAACACAATCCCAATATAGACTGGAAGAACAAGACCTTAACTTGGAGGAATGACAATGATCCTGAACAAATCTATCAAAAACTCCTTTACATGATGGAAGAAGACACTGAAAAGCTTAACCACATTACCCTGGAACCAGAATCATTCCTCAAAATCAATTTCAAAGTGAATGCCTCAAGCCATTGCCCAACAATATGGAGACCAAAAGAAAGAAACTGACCCTTGGAAGGTCATGCCAAAAGAATTCCACAACTACCTTGACATATTTTCCATAAAGAAGGCATCATGATTCCCACTAAGCAGACCTTGGGATCACAAGATTGAACTCAAAGACTCATTCAGACCCAAATCATTCAAACCCTACTGACTGTTGCTGAACAAAATGTAAGAACTTAACAAGTTTATTGATGAAAACCTAGAAAAAGGATACATCTGACCATCAGAATTACCAATGGCATCACCTTTCTTCTTTATAGGAAAGAAAGATGGAAAACTGTGACCATGCCAAGATTACCACTACATGAACACACATATGATCTAGAATGCATATCCAATTCCTCTTATATCATCACTCCTCAACAAACTCAAGGAATCAAAATGGTTCACAAAATTTGACATGTGAGCAGGATATAACAATATCCACATTCAAGAAGGCAACCAATGGAAAGGTGCTTCCAAGACCCCAAGAGGTTTATTCAAACCAACAGTTATGTTCTTTGGAATATACAACAGCCCAGCCACCTTCCAATCAATGATGGATCACATATTTGCACATCTAATCAGAAGAGGACAAGTCCTTGTCTACATGGACAACATTCTCATCCATGCCAAAACCAAAGAAGAACTAAAACAAATTACTTGAGAAGTACTCAACATCCTCAGAAAACATGACCTATACCTCAAACCTGAAAAATACAAGTTTGAGAAGCAACAAGTTGAATACCTAGGAGCAGTAGTAACCCCTACCTCCATTGAAATGGATGCCACCAAACTAGAAGGAATCAAGAACTGGCCTACACTGAAAACAACCTGAGACATTCATAAATTCATTGGATCTTGCAACTTCTATTGCCAATTTATCTGAAACTATGCCAAACATGCTGCCCTGTTGAATGCACTAATGTCAAAGAACACTACATTTGAGTGGAAACCTGAGTATCAACAAGCATTTGACAAACTAAAAAAGAAGTTCAAAGATTGACCAATTCTGATAGCACCCAACCCCACAAAACCTTTTGAAATTGAAATGGATGCTTTGCAATATACATCTGGAGTGGTGCTTTATCAGAAAGATGAAAATGGCATACAAAGGCCAATAGCCTTCCACTCAAAAGCATTCACTCCAACTGAAAGAAACTACTATTGTTCTGAATTGGAATGGTTAGCAATTATACATGCCCTACACACATGGCACTACTACCTCAAAGGATCACCACATGAAATCATTGTCTGGAGTGACCACAAGAACTTATCACAATACAAAGACCTGTAGACCCTCAATAAGTGACAAGTTTGCTGGGTACAGTATATGCAATGTTTTCAATCAAACTTCAAAGTCAAACACATTCCTGGACAAAAGAATGGACCAGCAGACACCCTATCCCAATAGCCCAATTATGCTCCACAAGAAATCAAGAACTGCAACATCACTGTCTTTGATCAATCAATGATCACAGTTATTACTGAGGAAGACAAACTAGTCATCAAGAAGCACTGAGAAATGATAGACCCCAACAATGATGACACCCCAGATCAAGAATTGCCCACCCATGGGAATAGAATATTGATTCACAATGAGCCATCACTGTGCCACAGATTACTCCAAAGAGTATATGATCATCAAACTGCAGGACATCCTGGAATAGTGGAAACTCTATGAAAACTCACTGAATATGTCTATTGGCCAGCCATGAAGGACTATATCACCAAATATGTTAAAGGCTGCCCTACTTGCCAATGGCACAAAATCATATGACAACCAAACAAGTCACCTTATCAGCTGATCCTGGCACCCAAATTGATGTGACCCTTTTCACAAATCTCTATGGATCTCATTATGGATCTACTACCTTCACATGGATATGACTCAATTTTGGCCATAGTGGACCATGGCCTAACAAAGGGGATAATTTTAGCCCCTGCTACAAAAACTGCTGACAGCCAAGTCATAGCATCTATTTTAACCTCACACCTATTTTTGCACTACAGCCTTCCAGATAAGGTCATTTCAGATCATGACCCCCAATTTGTGGCCAAAGCAATGTGAGAACTGTACAAACTCCTTGACATCAAGCCCACCTACTCTACTGCCTATCATCCACAGACCAACAGTTCAACTGAACACTTTAATCAAGAAATTGAGACCTACCTCACCATCATCACTTCAAGTGACCCAAATAAATGGAGCAAATACCTCCTGATCTATGAATTCTGCCACAACAACTGCTCACATGCTGGACAAACAGAGACCCCATTCCAATTACTATATGGCTATACTCTGAAATCATTCCCAACAGAAATGGAGCCCATAAACAATCCCTCAGCAGAAGACTGCATGAACAGATTAATTGAAGTCAGACAATGAGCCATTCAAGCCCATAACCATGCCTGCCAAATCATGGCAAGATACACAGCCAACTACCAACTCCCTACCTTTTCCATTGGAGACCAAGTATGGTTAGACACTCACAACCTTCCATTGCAAGTCAAATCAAAAAAACTCACTGCAAAACACAAAGGACCATTTGAAATCATCAAGAAAATCTCCACAGTCAACTTTGAGCTTAAATTACCCAAAACATGGAGGATACACCCCATGTTTCATGCTACACTTCTCACCCCAGTAACTGAGAATAACTTATATGGGAAACACTACCCATGACCTGCACCAGAACTGCACAATGATGAAGAACACTATGAAGTCAAAGCAATCTTGAATCATCAATGACTGTGCAACTGCATAGAATACCTAGTCAAATGGACAGGATATCTGCATTCTGAAAATACCTGGGAACTGCAGTCTGCATTCACCAATGCACAGCAAATACTCAACCAATATAAAAAGAAGAACAAACTCTGTTAATGATGGAGATGTCAACCACCAATACCCCAGAATCAAGCCAAACTGAAGCTCAGCAGGCTACTCAACCTCCTCCCATTACTACTGCAGACAATATCCCTGCTGCTCTTGGCAACTCTCCCCTCTTCAACTTGAACTCTACCTACACTGAAAGACTGAATGCCCTCACAGAACACCTCACATACAACACATCATGATGACAATGATTGTGCAGGATGCCATACCCTTCATCATATCATACCCACTCTGTCCACTCCCAGCCTTCTCAACCCAAATTGGAACCAGAGAATTCATCTGGCCACTCAACAGATCCCCAATTGAATTGCCTGCCCTCCCTAGTGAAGTATCTGACTTTGATGCCAAACTTGTTCAACTCTGAGAAGCCTTGGACTGGGTTAACTCCATCACCCAGGACCCTGCTCTTCAAAGGAATCCACTTTTAGTTCAGAACTGCAATGTATACAGGAAAACTGTTGCTACTCCATGCATTTTGTATTGGAATACAAGTGCATACTGAGTCAGATGCAAGCCCAGGTTGAGGCAGCTGATTTGGGTGCTGACACAGACTTTAAAGTGATGTATATTAGTCCAATACAAAATGACATTTTAGATAGTGTTTCTCTCATTCTCCTAGTTGTCAGCCCCTACAATAGCTTATATACATAGCACAGTAGTATGCTTTCCTCAGCTCTCATACTGCATATGAGTGACTGAGGTAAGCCACCCATTGCATATAGTGTGTACCATTACTCATTATCTTGTAGTCTTATATTCTTTACAGGTTATGGGCCCCAGCTGCTGTTAATCTACTGAAGACATTTCTTTTACCCATCCATTTTGCCACCATGTCTACCACCATGAATGATGTCTTGCCCACCACTGTGCCAATGCTTGAACAGTCAGGAGCAAACTGGGTGATTTTCCAGTTGTGCTTCCAGATGGCTGTCCAAGGCAAAGGACTTTGGGGGCACTTCGATGGCAGTAGGGTTCAGCCCATGACTTCACTACCCTCAATATCCATTTCACCTGCATCCCCTCCACCCCCAAGTGAGGTGAAATCTTCCACTGCCTCAGCTACCACCTCCAGTTCATCTTCCTCACCTGCAGCTACTGCCACAACTCCCAGTTCTTCTCCTCCCTCTACCATTTTGCTTGACACTACAGGCAATGTACTTGAATGGGATTGGAGTGAAAGCATTGCCAAATCACTTTTGGCTCAGTGATTGCCTAACTCGACCCTTCTAATCACAGCTAGTCAACCAACAGTTGCTTGGATGTGGGCAGTAGTAGAGAAGGAATACACTTACAAAGGGGCTTTTTCACAAACTTGCCTTCAATGTGATTTCCTGTCATCTCATTGCCCAAAAGATGGAAATGTGTGCTCATTCCTCAATAACCTATGAGCACATCATGCAGAGTTAGATGCTATGGGAGTATCAGTCAATGACAACAACTATTGCAGCATGATTATTCAGTCCCTACCTTGGGGACTTTCCAACTTTGCCTCTGGACAACTTACATCAGCAACTCTTCAAGGACAGGCTATCAATCCTGACTTGTTGATCATTGTCAGCAGTGATGAGTCTGATCAGATCCAGTCAAATTGCACCAGGGGCAATGGGAAGAACAATACATCATCTGGTGGGGATAATGCTATGGCTGTCAAAACAAACACCAAGGGGAAGGGGAAGGGGAAAGGAAAGGGAAAAGAGAAAAGCAAGAAAGGGCTGTGTTGGGAGTGTGGCAGTCCCCATATGAAGCAGGAGTGTCCTGAGAAGAAGGACAAAGGTGACAAGCAAACATCAAACTCAATACTGCCATCAGCTAACATGGTAGATGATGTCATGTTCTCTTTCAAGGAAGTGGAAGAAGATCCCACCCTTCCAGCACTCACTCCTTTCCACAAAGATTTTTATGATAATGATGAGGACTTCTTTACTGAAGGCAACAGTGATTCTGTGGATCTACATGCAGCTGAGTGCATGTGGATGTCAGTCTCAGAGACAGAAGCTACAGATCACATCAGCCATGTTCAAGATTCACATGTACCAGAGATCCAAGTCAAGTTGTTTGACTCTGGAGCATCTCATCATATCACCCCTTATCATGACAGCTTCACTGTTTTTGAGCAAACTGCCCCCCACCCCCTACATGCCACAAACCAAAAGAATTTCTGTGCTATCAGCAAAGGAGAAATCATCCTTGATCTACCAAATGGTGTTAACACATCACAGCTGTGACTCTCTGAGGTGTTGTACTCACCTGAGGTTGGATATACCCTTGTGTCTATTGGTTGACTCAATGAAGCTGGTTTCTCTGTGATGTTCTCAAATGGGAGGTGTATCATCCATGACCCTGGTGGGATGTGTATAGCAGAGATCCCAAAGAATTGGGGTGGGCTGTACAAGTTAGTGCATGAGATTGGCAATGAAGTGAATGCAGTCAGAGAGTCACTCACACTCAATATAGTCCATCATTGTCTTGGACACATTTCACCAGAAACTGCAAAGAAACTCATTTGCAATGGGCTCATAACTGGACTCAAGCTGGACAATAATGGACCAGTTGATTTCTTTTGTGAGGCATGTGCTTATGCAAAAGCAATGAAGCTGCTGATTGCAAAGGAGCAAGAGGGAGAGCAGGTGAAGGCTTTCAGGGAGGAGATACACTCTGATGTTTGGGGACCAGCCAGGACAGCAACCAAGAAGGGATGTCAGTACTATGTCACCTTCACTGATGACTACTTGCATTGGACTCACATTGAGTTCCTGGAGAAGAAGTCAGATATCTTTGGTGCCTATAAGAACTTTGAGGCATGGTGCAAAACTCAATTCAGCACACACATCAAGTCCTTGCATTCAGACAGAGGTGGCAAATACACATCCAACAATTTTTGCCAGCACCTCAAGTCTCAAGGCACTGAGTCCAAGCTTACAGTCCATGACACCCCACAACACAATGGTGTCACAGAGTGTCAGAACCACACCATCCTTGAGAGAGGCCAGGCCATGTACTACAGACAACCACTTCCCAGATACTTATGGGCTGATGCAGCAGCTCATGTTGTATGGCTGATGAATCACACAACTACCAAGGTCCTTGGAAATCAGACCCCCTTCAAGCTGTTATATGGCAGGCATCCTGATCTGAGGGGACTTTGTGAGTGGGGAGAAGAGGTGTGGGTACATGACCCTACTGGTGACAAGTGGAGTGGACAGGCAAAAAAAGGGCAATGGATTGGGTATGACTCTGAGAGCAATGGCTTAAGGATATGGTTCCCTGACACTGGCACTGTCAGTATTGAACACAATTTCCATTTTGTTGATGGTTGCACTGATCACAAGGGGGAGCTGAGTATACCAACAAACATGATTACAGGCAACCCTCCACTCACCACTATTCCTTCAAATGAAAACCCTCCACTCACCACTATTCCTTCAAATGAAAACCCTCCACTCTCCACTATTCCTTCAAATGAAAACCTGCCATCTACCACTGACCCTACCAAATCCCTCAACACCCCTCCAGATGATCTTGCACAAGATGAGCCACTGGAGTCTCCCAGTGAAAATCATCCACCCAAACCCCCTGACACATCACAGGAGTCTCCCAGTGATAACCACTTACTTGAACCTCCCTCAGCATCTGAGCAGCCACATTGTTGCTGAAACCCCAGTCCCAAGGTTAGAGATATTCTTGAAGGGAAGGCAGTGATGACAGCAGAAGAGCTGGAGTGGGAAGAAGTATGGGCTTTTGTGGCAGAGATGGGGGAGATGGAGGTGTTAGAACCTACCAGTTTAAAGGAGGCAATGGGCAGGGCAGATTGGGAGTTGTGGAAGTGGGTGATGGAAGAAGAACTAAAGATGCTTAACAATGCAGGAACATGGGAGCTAGTTGATCCTCCTCAAGGTGTCAATGTGGTTGGATGCAAATGGGTATTCAAAGCCAAAAAGGATGCAGCAGGCAACATCATTCATTACAAAGCTCATTTGGTAGCCCAGGGCTTCTCCCAGGTACTAGGTGTCAATTATTTCAACACATATGCTCCCATCACACAACTTTCATCCATCCATGCCATTCTTGCTATTGCAGCTGCAAGAAATATGGAGATCCATCAGATAGACATCAAGGGTGCATATCTGAATGGAAAGCTCACCAACAATGAAGTCATTTTCATGCACCAGCCTCCAAATTTCCATGACCCCACCTTCCCTTGGCATGTATGTCATTTGAAGAAGACACTGTATGGACTTAAACAGTCTGGACATTGCTGGTATCAACATCTGTGTGAAATCTTGATTGACATACTGGGATTCTCACAATGTGACATTGATCACAGTGTATTCTTCAAATTTGTCACACCAAATCTCATCATCATCCTTGTCCATGTAGATGACTGCACACTTGTTTCCACCACTATCTGCCTCATAGAATGGGTTAAGAAAGGGATTTCAGAGCAGGTGGAAATTACAGATCTAGGGGAGATCCATTGGTTACTTGGGATAGAGATCAAGCAGGACAGAGAGAAAGGCATGATATCTCTTTTTCAACATTCATATATTGATGCTTCTCTACAATGTTTTGGTTTTGAAGACACAAAACCTCTCAGCATCCCAATGGACCCATTGGTCAAACTCACATTGGAACAATCCCCCAAGTCCACAGCTGAAATCACCCATATGACCTGCATTCCTTATCAAGAGGCAGTCAGAACCCTCATGTATGCAGTGCTTGGCACCAGGCCTGACATTGCATACACCATCCAACTCCTCTCATGTTTTACCAAAGCTCCTGGAGAGGTGCATTGGGAAGCTGTCAAGCATGTATTTCAGTATCTTAAAGGAACTCACAAGCTCTGGCTCACTTACAGTGCAGATAGCAAGAAACTTGAAGGATTCACCAATGCAGATGGCAACATGGCCAAAGATCAGCATGCTACTTCTGGGTACACTTTTGTGATCAACAGTGGGGCTGTTTCTTGGAGTGCCAAGAAACAAGAGTTGGTTACCTTATCCACAATGGAGTCAGAATGTGTTGGTGCAACTCATGCTGCAAAAGAAGCTCTATGGCTTTGTTCACTCATATCTCAGATCTTCAATACCCAGCTCCCCACTACCACACTATTTATGGACAACCAATCCACCATTGCCCTTGCTAGTAATAACCAATTTCATGTGTGCACCAAACACATTGACATCCAATATCACTTCATTTGGTGGATTGTTGAAGAAGGGAAGATCCAGCTCATGTATTGCCCAACTGGAGATATGGTTGCAGATGTGTTCATGAAAGCACTCCCTTCTCCCAAGGTAAAGCATTTCACTTGCAACCTTGGCCTTGTCACAGCTTGAGGGGGAGTGTTGGAATACAAGTGCATACTGAGTCAGACACAAGCCCAAGATTGAGGTGGCTGATTTTGGTGCTGACACAGACTTTAAAGTGGCATATATTAGTCCAATACAAAATGACATTTTAGATAGTGTTTCTCTCATTCTCCTAGTTGTCAGCCCCTACAATAGCTTATATACATAGCACAGTAGTATGCTTTCCTCAGCTCTCATACCACATATGAGTGACTGAGGTAAGCCACCCATTGCATATAGTATGTACCATTACTCATTATCTCATAGTCTTATATTCTTTACATTTTGCTAGAATAAGAAAGACAGAGAAGAGAAGAATATCTCTTTAGGACATTAGATGAGTGGAGAAATGAGCATGAGGCTGAGATGAGAGGAGATGATGAACAGGGTCCTCCAGGTATGTTTTTATTTAGTTTATTGTCTATAATATTTGACTAACTATATTCACAGAGGATGATGACTTGGCACAACAGGCTTTACATAATCTCCAGCAGATTATGGATCCTCAGCTCCCACCTCCTATTCTAGATGATGATGATGAAGCTGATGACAACATTCCTCTTCCCCTTCCTCAACCTCAGTGTATTCCACCTGGATGTCAGCCCTATATTGATGGTGTTATTCAGAAACACAGTCTGGGTCCTATGGATATTGCATGCCAGTGTTGCCAGGCTCTTCACTTTGACTGTGAAGAGCTGAGCAAGTCAAGGTTGCATGACATCTGGTTTGGTGTTTGCTGCCTACAAAACCAAGTCAATCTACTCCCCTATCATTCCCTAAGTGACAGTCTTGTACTTGAGGTCTTCATGGCTGGGGATTGTTCTCAGGCAGCTGGGTTCAAAGCTAACATTTGCTGTTACAATGCCACTTTTGTTTTTACATCAATTGGAGCCAAGATTGACCAGTCTGTTACTTGTGCATCAGGTCCCTACTGCTTGAAAGTCAGTGGTCAACTCTTCCATCTCTCTGGTGCCCTCATTCCTCCTCCTGTACAAAATCCTGTCTATGCTCAGATCTATTTCTTTGACTCTGCCAACCAGCTCAACTATAGGCAGGAGAACAACAGACAACAAAATAACAACAATGTCAATTTCAATCTCAACCATGTTGTTCTCAATGAGCTTCAAGACATGCTCCACTGCACTCATCCCTACATTGCTGCTTATAAGCAAGTTTATGACATCATGAGGGAAAAGCCTAAGCATGAGCAACACAATATCTCTGCTTGGCTACATGTTGATCCCTCCACTGACCAGAGGAGATATAATGCTCCTTCTACTGAGGAGGTGTCTGTTGTCATCCCAACTACTGGGGCTGATGAGGTGTCTGAGCATCAGGTCATTGTTCTATGTCTATGAGGTCATGGACTTCAAAGGATCAGCCATCTCAGTGTTTCCTATTCCTGTCTCTACTATGTCCTTCTCTTTCCTCATGGTGAAAATAGCTGGCACCATAGAATTCCTTTACAACTTGGCCTTGATGGAAAGATGCAAACACCCTATGTCACTCAGAGATGCTACCATGCCTATTGATTCCACATCCAACCTCCTCCCCACTCTCCACTGTTCTATAGTGGCAAGTTATTCCAATAATATGTTGTTGATGCTTGGGCTTCTACTGAACAGAGCAAGCTCACTTGGATTAGAAATAATCAGAAGGAGCTCAGAGCTGAGGTCTATCAAGGTCTTCAAGATGTTCCCATTGATATCATGGATCAACAAATGAAACCTCCCCCCTTCCCAATCCATCTCATACAATGGGAAGAGTTGTGACAAGCTAGATGACCTCTGGCATGCACTTGACTCTTCTTATAACTCCACACATAACCATCCAGTGGACTTGAGCATGGTTGAGTCCCTTGACACCCAACTGGAGCACCCATGGCCTCCTTTCTCAAATGCTGAACTCTTCAATGCTCTTAACCCCTGTGTCAATTCCTCTGCCCCTGGACTAGACCATCTTTTGTGGGCCCACATTAAATTGCTCATGTCCAATGACATTGTATGAGCCAACTTCCTTATATTCACCTCCAAATGCATTGAGTACTTGACATGGCTGAAACACTTCAAAAATTCAACCTCCATCATCATCCCAAAACCTAACAAACTGCACTACTCCACCCCAAAAATGTTTTGACCTATTGTCCTACTCAATACCCTTGGAAAACTCATCAAAAGGATGATTTCTGCTTACATCCAATTTGAGGCTGCTCAATATGATCCCATACACCCCTTACAGTTTGGGGGCATCATCCAGTGCTCAACCAAAGATACTGGCACTTTCATTACCCACCTTGTTTGCACAGGGTGGAAGAAACAACTCAAGATGAGCATCATCACCTTTGATGTTGCTCAATTTTTTCCTTCTATGAACCATTCTTTACTTACTTCTGTTCTTAAAAGACATGGATTCAATTCTCACCTGGTTAATTTCTTTTCTCACTATTTAAAAGATTGCTTTACTACTTATTCTTGGAACAGACAGATTTCCCCCAAATTCCCTGCTTCTGTTGGCATTGGCCAAGGATCTGCCCTCTCTCCCATCTTAACTGCTCTTTCTCTCTCCCCTTTCATGTACAAATTCCCAAATGACCCTCATTGTAAAATACTTTCATTTGTAGATGATGGCCTTATTATTGTTCAATCTCCTTCATTTGACACTAACTGCCATCTTTTATCACAGGTTTACAAAAACTATGAAGATTATCTCAAGGCTATGGGCTTCCTCCTCAAAAGAGACAGGACAGAAGCCTTTAACTTTTCCAACTGCCCCTCACAGGAGCCAAATCCTCCCATTACCACTGTCAACACCCTTAACTATTACTCCTAAACCCTTCCTTTGCTACTTGGGCTTCTGGTTTGACCCAGCCCTTACTATCAATGAGCACATCCAGTTCTACTCAAACAAGGCACTTTCTACTGTTTGATGCATGTGCATGCTCAGCAACTCAATCCATGGTCTCTCTCCCCTTCACAAGAGACTCTTAGATTAGTTATGTGTAGTTCCCATAGCTACATATGTTTTCTGCTTATGGTTCAACTGCAATGTCAAATATTGAGGCCTCATCAAAAACTTACAACACATGCAATGACAAGCCACCCTTTAGATTACTGGCATATTCAGAACCTCCCCAATGGGTGGAGTTGACCCCATTGCAGGCCTCATTCCCATCCAACTCCATTTGTTCAAGGTCACTAAATGCTGCTCCCTCTGCTATTACACCCTTCCCCCCTCCCATCCTCTTAAACTCTTGACATGCAACATTGACCCTTTAGACACACACTCAACTAAAACATGCTCCATGGTGCTTGACTTCATCTCTGACACCCAATTGGTGTCAAACTGTTTTCATCACCTCCATCCCAGCATCAAGCCTGGCCAGTGTTTGCTGGACTTATTTAACACTCAAATTAAATTCATTGAATGCCCTGACCCAACAAAAGATGGTGTGATAGACATTCACCTCACCAATGCCTCCCATGCTCATGACCTTGCCTTCTTGTCTCCAGTCTCTTTAGTTGTTTCTACAGATGCCTCTATTCCTAGTGATAGCTTTCTCTCTGCCACTTCTTCCTTTCTCATCTTCAACTCCTCTTTGACTGACATTCTTTCTTCTTCCATCCACCCATGTGGGGAAGTCCTTTCATCTGATGCTGAATCATACACCCTTCATCTCAGTCTATTTTCTTCTGTTTCTCTTGCTGTATCTCACAACATTTCCTCTATTGTTGTCTTTATGGACTTCATTTCATCTGCTAAAAAACTATTTTCCTACAGTCCTCACAGTGCTCATATGGACTCCATAGCAGTTGCCCCCCTCCTTTGGCAGTGACTATCTTCCTCCTCTCTCAATCACTTACAATTCTAGTCCATTCCCTCATTGGCAAAGTGGTTGGTTCACCACTAAGCACACACTCTTGCCAAATCACTGTGGCTACCCAACAACAGATGCCAGCCTTTCCACACATCCCTCAGCTTTGTTTGTAATCATTACACCTCCAAATGCCTCATACACTGGAGAACCCTCATGAATGACCCCAAATACTGCAGACACTCATGGCTCCTACTCATTGATGCTACTGACCCACCCAAACCACTTGAGCCCAAGTACACTAATGGTGGAACTTGGCTTAAATCCCCTCTTGGCAAAAACACCCAACTGTGTGTGCACTTCACCTGGTGCATCACTAATCACACACCCATTGGTGCATTTCAACAGCACTTCTTCCCAGGGCACTATGTCACTTCATGTCCATGTGGTGAAGTGCTCAAGACTCACAACCATATCCTCAACAACTGCCCCCACTTCCAATACCCAGTCAGAGACCACTCTGGCTTCTATTGGCTCATCAACTTCTTGGAGCAAAACCCAGCAGCCTTCTCATTCACTGACTAAATACAAGGACCTGTCACTCAGGAGGAGTTCACTACCCACTGCCTCACTCACAGAGAGAGACTAGCTAACAATAGAGTACCTGACATCCACTGAAGGACTTCCCTCCTTATCATCTTGCCTCATAGTTTGTTCCCCAACTCCTACCCTCTTCAAATTTTTCACTCATCACTTCCCACATTTTAAATTCCATTTTCCCTATGCAATATACTATGTTTTCCTTTTGCCTCATCTCTAGGTCCATCATTCCCTTCCTCCTCCTTTCTTCTCTTTCCTTCTTCTTCTTTTCCTTTCTCTGTTTCTGTTATTGGGACTGCATATGTGCACCCCTTTGTATTAGCTAGTCTGGTACAATTAAAAAAAAAAGATGTTCCCATTGGTGACCAGAATGGCAACTTAGGACTCCAGGAGCATGGTTGGCATGTCATTCTACCTTCCTCACATCTTGGGAGTGAGCACTTTGTGGACCAACTCTTTCAGGATGCCATGGCTATCTGTAGAGCCAATTGAGTCCCTGATCTCTTTATCACCATGACTGCCAATTCCAAGTGGGATGAAATCACCCAAAACCTTCTTCCTGGACAGACAACCACAGATCAACCAGACATTGTTGCCAGAGTCTTTGAGCAGAAGAAGAATGCTCTCATCAAGGACATTATGGGTAGATTGCTTGGGGACATCTCAGCTGTAGTCCATACAATTGAGTACCAGAAATGTGGTCTTCCCCACATGCATCTCCTAGCATTTCTCAAGCCAGCTGACAAGGTCAGAGATGCCAACCATGTTGACTGCATAGTCTCTGCCCAACTTGCAGACCCTCATACCAAGCCCATTCTCTCAGAAGTTGTCACCTCTATGATGTTGCATGGTCCATGTGGTCCTGACCATCCTAATGCTCCCTGTATGATCAATCACAGGTGTAGCAAGAAATTCCCTAAGGAGTTCAGAGAGAAGACACTTTTTGGAGAGGATGGCTATCCCCAGTACTCTAGGCCAAACAACAACTGTACATTCAAGAAGGCTGGATTCACTTATGACAACTGATGGGTTGTTCCCCACTGCAAGTTTCTCAGTGCCAAGTACCACTGCCATATCAATGTTGAGATCTGTGTCTCCATTACATCTGTCAAATATATCCACAAGTACATCTTCAAGGGTTATGACAAGACAACTCTGACATTGGCAGCAGCAGGAGACCAGGAGAGAGATGAGATCAAGGAATATCTTGATGCTTGCTATGTATTTCCTGTAGAGGCCTGCAGTCACATATTTGAGTTCTCCATACATGGTTCCTATCCACTGTCTATTGCCTTCCTGTTCACCTTCCCAACCAACACACTGTCTACTTTAACCCAGACCAGACAGCAGCAGAGGTCCTTGGTAGAGTAAATTTAGGAAGGACAGCACTCACTGCTTGGTTTGGGGCCAATAGGAACATGAGGATGGATGCCACATTCTCTACCAGGACTTTCCCAAGACTTGGACTTATGATAGCAAGACCAAGATCTGGAAGCACAGACAGAGGGGGGTGGCAATTTGGAGGATGTACTTTGCTTCTCCAGTCCAGGGCAAGCACTTCTATCCCAGACTTCTATTGACAGTTGTCCCAGGTGCCACTTCTTTTGAAAACTTGCATACCTATGAGGGCCAGTTGTACAACACTTTCAAGGAGGTATGCTTGGCTAGAGGGATCTTGGAGGATGATAGAGAGTGGATTCAATGTCTGACTGAGGCTGGAGATATGCAGACAGGTGTTGTGTTGAGGAGATTATTTGCAGTTGTCCTTCTCTTCTGTCACCCTACTGAGCCTCTCAACCTTTGGGAGCAATTCCAACCCAAGATCTGTGATGACTGTAGAGCATGACTCTGAGCTATGGTGTGCTATAGGGACATGGAGTTCACAGATGAGTAGGTATATGACTATGGTCTTTACCTCCTCAACAAAGTCCTCATGGAGTCTGGAAAGACTCTTAATGACTTTCCTCCCATGCCCCTCCCTCAGCAAAACTGGCAGGATCAGGTTGACAACTTTATGCTGGCAGCAGAGCTTGACTATAATCATGAAGTATTGGTAGCCCAGGTTGATCAAGACTGACAGAGATTCAACCAGGAACAGTCTAATGCCTACAATGCTGTCATAAACTCTGTCAACCAGAACCTTGGTCACTCCTTCTTTATCCATAGTGCAGGTGGATGTGGAAGGACCTTTGTTCTCAACACCATTGCTGCTGCTGTTCAATCTCAAGGCCATATTGCTCTCTATGTTGCTTCTTCTGGAATTGCAGCTCTACTGTTGACAGGAGGAAGGACTGCTCATTCCAGGTTCAAGATCCCTATTCCTGCTGATGAAGCCTCTGTTGCTGGCATCAAGCACACTTCACACATGTGGCCAGTCCTTCAACAAACCAAGGTTATCATCTGGGATGAAGCTCCTATGCAACACAGGAATGCTATCAAATCTGTTGATAGGTGTCTTCAAGACCTGTTCAATGTAAGTGCTCTGTTATCATTTCAGTGAATAGATGACTTATGATTTTACTTTAGAATCAGAGGCCCTTTGATGGTATCACTACTGTTTTTGGTGGTGACTTCCATCAAACTCTTTCTGTTGTCCCTCATGGATCAAGACAAGATGTTGTTCAAGCTTCCTTGTGCAAATCCACTCTCTGGAATCATATCACTGTCCACTATCTAATCCATAACATGGGGTTGGAGCAGACTCCAGATAGCATTCATCATGCTAGATGGTTACTCACAAGTGGAGCTGAGAATGAG
Organism: Podaxis sp. C-F-101400; assembly: GCA_018524895.1. Taxonomy (NCBI): domain Eukaryota; kingdom Fungi; phylum Basidiomycota; class Agaricomycetes; order Agaricales; family Agaricaceae; genus Podaxis; species Podaxis sp. C-F-101400. The sequence continues at coordinate 47,497 of JAEUWR010000515.1, forward strand.
TTGGCCAATGATCAGACTCTTCAGATTCCTGCTCCTATGTGTTGTTTTTTTTTTTTTTTTTTTTTTTTAAATCTGAGTTTATTGCACTAGACTAGCTAATACAAAGGGGTGCACAGTAGCAGTCCCAATACCAAAACTAGAAAGGAGAAAGAAAGAGAAAAAAGGGAAAGGAAGTGGGAAAGAAATAGGGAAGTGGTAGAAAGGAAAGAGTAGTCCTAACTGGAGATGACGATTCAAAAAGGGAGAAAACTAACTTAATGAGATGATGTGAGAGAGTAAGGAAGGGAACTTGAACTGAAGAAGTGTGGGAGCAGGGGAGCTACCTACAAGGTAAAATGAAGAAAAGGGAAAAGAAAGAAGAAAGAGCTCTTTATTAATGAATGTCAGGTACTCCATTGGCAGTAATACACTCTCTCCTTGAAAGGTGTCAGGTGGTGAACTCCTCCAGGGTAAGGGGTCCTTGAATCTGGTCTGTGAAAGAGAATGTGGAAGGGTTGCATTTGAGGAAGTTGATAAGCCAGTAGAATCCATTGTGGGATCCTACTGGGTAATGGAAGTGTTCACATTCTTCAAGAATATGGTCACACATCTCTAGTAATGCTCCACATGGGCACGAGGTAATATGGCACCCAGGGAAGAAGCACTGATGAAAAGCACCAATGGGTGTATGGTTGGTGACGCATCAAGTGAAGTGCACACATAGTTGGGTGTTATGGCCAAGGGGGGAGTTGAGCCAGGTGCCTCCCTTGGTGTATTTGGGTATGAGAGGGTGCTCAGTGCCATTGAGTAAAGTAAGCCAAGAGTGGCTACAGTAAGTAGGGTTGATCATTAGTGAGTGCCATTTGTCAAGGCACTTTTTGGTGTAATGGTTGTGAATGAACCCTAGTGAAGTGCAGATGGGTTGGTGACAGTTGTTAAGTAGCTGGAGAGACTTGGCCAGTGTATGTGCTTGCTGGTGAACTGACCATGAAGCAGATAATGGGATAGACCAGAAATGGACATGATTGAGGGGGGAGGAGGAGAGCCAGGTGTGTAGGAGAGGAGTGACTGCAATAGAGTCTTGGTGTGCACTGTGGGGGTTGTAGGAAAAGAGTAATTTAGCAGAAGAGATAGAGTCTGTAAAAACTACAATAGAAGAGACATTGAGTGATGATGTGAGAAATATAGAGGAAAATAAACTGAGACATAAAGCATATGATTCAGAGTCAGAAGAAGAGGCTTCACTGCAAGGGTGGACAGCAGAAGAGAGGATATTAGAAGAGGAAGAGCCAAAAACTAAATAAGCAGAAGTGGTGGAGAGGGAGGGATTGGATGGAACAGAGCTGTCTGTAGCTACAACTAAAGATACAGGGGAAGAAAAGGAAAGATCCTGAGCTTGGGAGGCATTGGTGATATGAAGTGCTATAGTGCCTTCTTTTGAAGGGTCAGGGCACTTGATAAATTTGACTTGGTCACTGAACAAGTCCAGCAAACACTGGCCAGGTTTAGCACAGGGGTGGAGATGCTGGAACCAGTCTGTAACCAGCTGGGTGTCAGAAACAAAGTTGAGTGCTGTAGAGCATTGTTTGATATGGCAGGTGTCAAGAGGATTGATGTCTTTAGTGAGAAGTTTGAGGGGATGGGAGGGGGGAAGGGTATGGAATCTGAGAGAGCTCCTTTTGGCAAGTTTGAAAAGATGGAGTTGGATGGGGATAAGGCCTGCAATAGCCTTGACCCCTCCAGTGGGTGTTGTGTGAAATGCACCAGTGATCCATAGGGCAGCTTGTCTCTGCATGCATTGAAGGCTCCTATGTGTTGTACCAACCTTGACTCCTTGATTGACTCCATCTATCCATCTATCCAATTCCCCATGCCTGACCAATACTTCCTGGACTGGACCATCCTCTCTGCTAAGAATGATGAAGTTGACATTCTCAATGCTTCAATTCTTGGCAAGTTTAGACCTGAGGTTCCTCCTCATCTTCTCATGAGTGCTGACTCTATTGAGCTGGAGAATGACCAGTTGAATGACTACCAGCCTTACCCAATAGAGTATCTCAACTCACTCAATACAGGTGGTCTGCCTCTGGCAAAGTTGGTGCTTAAGGAGCATTGTCCAGTGATGCTTCTGAGGAACTTGGATCCATCCAGAGGACTTTGCAATGGGACTAGGATGATTGTAGAGAAGATAGAGAGGAGAGTTCTGAGGTGTAGGATTATCAGCAGTGATCCCAAGTTTCATGGCTGGATAGCCTTGATTCCTAGGATTACCTTACAGCCATCTTTTTTTTTTTTAAAAAAAATCCAAGTTTATTGCAATAGACTAGCTACTACAAACAGGTGCACAATAGCAGTCCCAATATGAAACTAGAAAGAAAAAGAAAAGAGAAAAAAAAAGGGGGGGAAATGAAGAGAGGAGGAGAGTAGCTGGAAGCTAACTATGATATATGAGAGAGAAAGAAAGTAGTAACTAACTTAGTCATATGAGGAAGGAGAGTAATTGAAGATTTGTTAGAAATGGGAGATAGGTAGGGAGCTGGGGAGCTAGCTATGAGGCAAAAGGGGAGAGAAAGGGATCCTTCAGTGAACATCTGGAACTCCATTCATGGCAAGTCACTCTCTATGAGTGAGGTGGCAGGTGGCAAACTCTTCTTGGGTGATGGGTCCTTGTATCTGGTTGGTGAATGAAAAGGCCACTGGGTTTTGCTCCAAAAAGTTGATGAGCCAGTAGAAACCATTATGATCTCCAACTGGGTAATGGACACAAGGGCAGCCTTGGGTAAGGATGTGCTTATGTGTCTCAAGGACTTCACCACATGGGCAGGAAGTGATGTGGCACCCAGGGAAGAAGCACTGTTGAAAGGTGCCAATGGGTGCATGATTGGTGACACATCAGGTGAGGCAAGTGCAAAGATTGGGGTTTTTGCCCAAGGGGGGTTTAAGCCAAGTACCACCATTGGCATATTTGGGCTCAAGAGGTTGGGGGGGTTCAGCTGCATTGGTGAGAGGTAGCCAGGAGTGTCTGTGATAAGATGGGTCATTCATGAGGGTTTTCCAGTGTTTGAGGCACTTAGATGTGTAGTAATTTTGAATGAAGCTGAGGGATGTGCAGAATGGCTGATGTCAGTTATTAGGGATGTGCAGTGATTTAGTGAGAGTATGAGCCTGGTGGTGGATTGACCATTGGGCAGATGATGGGATTGACCAGAAGTGGATGTGATTGAAGGGAGAAGAGGAGAGCCACTGCTTGAGGGGAGGAGTGATCACTATAGAGTCTTGGTGAGCACTATGAGGATTATATGAAAAGAGTTTTTTGGCAGAAGATATAGAGTCTGTGAAAACTACTATAGATGAATGTTATGAGAGGAAGTGAGAGAAAGAGAAGAAGAGAGACTGAGACAAAGAGCATACAATTCAGCATCAGATGAGAGTACTTCCCCACAGGGGAGAACAGAGGAGGAGAGGATATCAGAAGGAGATGAGTTAAATATGATGAAAGCAGAGGTTGCAGAAAGAGAACTATTGACAGGAACTGAAGCATCTGTAGAAACTACAAGTGAAACAGGAGAAGAAAAAGAAAGATCTCAAGCACAAGAAGCATTGGCAATGTGAATGGCCATTGCACCATCTTTCAATGGGTCAGGACATTCAATGAATTTGATTTGCAGCTCAAACAAGTCCAGCAAGCACTGGCCAGGTTTGGTGCTAGGATAGAGGCACTGAAATTGGTCTGACACAAGTTGGGTGTCAGAGACAAAATCAAGCACTGTGGATCTGGTTTTAGTTGATCTCACAACAAGTGGGTCAACATCTTGTGTAAGATGTTTGAGGGGATGGGAGGAGGGGAGGGTGTGGAATCAGAGGGAGCATCACTTAGATATCTTGAATAGATGTAGTTGGATGGGAATGAGGCCAGCAATGGCTTCAATCCCACCCAAGGAAGTAGTCCAGAATGTGCCAGTTATCCACAAGGCTACTTGGCACTGCATATGCTGTAATAATTTGATGAGTCTGCAATATCTGGCATTGTGATTGAACCAGAGATGAAAGTCATAAGTAGTGATTGGGACAACACATGAATGATAAAGAAGTCTCTTGTTGAGAGGAGAGAGACTGCAAATTGAGTTGCTGAGCATATGCATGTAGTGGATGGTGGAAAGTGCCTTTGTGGAATAAAATCTGATGTGCTCCTTGAAGGTGAGTCCTCAGTCAAACCAAAATCCCAGGTAGCAGAGATAAGGTTTCAGGGTGATGATGAAGTCAGGGTTGATGACAACTGGGGGCAACACCTTCCTTTTCCAGCAACCACCACCATCCTCTCAGTGGTTGGTTATATATAGCACCATGGGTCATTATAGAAAAGTGAATACACCCAGTTATACTCCTGAATCCTTCCAGGAGGTCCCAGAGACCCCCCAGCACTGTGCACATCAAGAGCACAGCATTGGCATTATGACCAAATCCCCCATGGGTGACAACATTACCTTGGACAATATGATTCAATTGTCCCAAGGCCTCATATGAATTCATGACGAAGTCAAGCAGCAATTCATAATCTACAAGTTGAAGAAACTGACAGGCCCCTCAACTCCCTCTCCCTCCACCACTTCTCCTGCCACCACTACTGGGATACTCCAGAGCCTGGCTTCTTTTGACATGGAGCTTGATGTTCCATCCTCCTCTCCCCCTCTTGAGCAGACTACTCCCAAGGCTGCTCCTTCTACTCTCCCTTCCACTCCTGCCCCCTCCAAGGTCCAGGATAAGGAAGAAGAAACTATAACCATGTTGTCCATCCTCTTGGGATGGACCCATGACATTCACAGGGCAAGCCAGGATGAATTATCTCCTGAACCTCAACTTTATGCCACTCTTTGTGACTTCATTGCTGTGATGGAGTCCAAGAACATGTTTGGCAACTGTATTCCTCCTATCCATTGGTCCCCCCCTCCTCCAGGTAGTATTACTGCCCTATTACTCCAGGTGCAGCAGCCTCACTCCTACCATGAGCCATCCCATGGAACAGCTGACTCAGCAATGACAGATGCCCAACCAGCACCTGCTCCCCAACCCTCAATCCAGGCCCAGGCACCTACCCAGCCCCCAGCCTAGACTCCCACCCCATGTGACAGGCCCAGACCTCCCTCACATGCCCCTGCCCCCTCACACAACAGACCCAGACCTTCCTCATGTGATGTCAAGACTGGCCCCCTAGCCCCCCCTCCCCCCTCTACACAGTGCAAGCCATACTTTGCCACCTGGGGCCCCACCCAGTGGCAATTCTTCCTGGATGCCAGTGCTAGTGACCTAGCTAGTGCCTACATCTCCTTGCAGTCCTTCATTGCATGCTTCAATTAAGTACTTACCCAGGCCAAGTCAGTGCTTGTTGTTGACTCTGGTTGATTCCACTCTGGTGTCATTGCCTTCTCAATAGGCAGTGTCCCCTCCCAGGCAGACCTCCAAACAGTCTCTGCCTCACTTCCCTCTGCACTTAAAAGCACCTCCATCACCCTCCCTGTGTCCCATTCTTTCATCAAGATCATGGATGTCCCCTTCTTCTCAGCTAATAGTTTCATGCTATCAGTTGACCAAGTCAAGACTGAGGCTTCAGCCACCTCCTTCTCCCCCACCTCTGATATGCACCACATGTGTGTTGTTCATAACTCTGCCAAGTCTAACATTGCTACTGTGTGGATTGACTTGGTCAACTCCCAATGAGACACTCTTGCCTCCTGTCTCATCAACATGCATGTCATGATCAATGGTGTGTCCTGCCTCATCAAGGGTGCTCACACCCACACCAGTACACCCCAGTGTCAGTGCTGCTGGCACTGGGGCCATCCTTCTGATGCTTGCTGCACTTATATGCCCAAGTGTCCTCTCTGTGGGGGCCCTCACTCTGAGGCCTCCCATTGCTCTATGGCAGGGTGTTGCCAAGGCAACCCCAAGGCCAACCCCTCCATCCCACCCACTCCTGAGGGTGCTCCCTGCCCTCATTCCCCTCAGTGCCTCAATTGCTCAGGCACCCACCCCTCCAACAACTGCTGGTGCCCATACTGGCAACATTGCTTTGACTATGAGTGGATTCATGGGAGATACCAATGTGACACCAATGCCACTGCAGCCAAGAATGCTGCAGCCTCTTGAGGTGGTGGCCATAAGGGTTAGTATACAATTGTAGTGGGTGTGTCACCTTTTCTGTATGGACTCTTCTTGTTTCTGACTATATGCAAGTTACTTTGAACTTTTTGATTCATGTTGACCAGGGCACCTGTTTTATTTTCCTCTTTTTCTTTTCTCTATATTCCATTGGGACTGCTACCATGCACCCTTTTGTCATAGGTAGAAATATTTGTGACAATAAACTTGGATTTTTTTTTAAAAAAAAAAAAGATGACAACTGGGGGATTATGTTCTTGCAAGGGGCAGCTGGAAAAGTGGAAGGCTTCAGTTTTCTCCCTTTCAAGAGTAAAGCCCATGGCAATGAGAAATTGTTCACAAGCTTTGTAAACTTGTGCTAGTATAGTACAATTATTGTCAAAGGACAGTGATTGAACAATAATGAGTCCATTGTCTACAAAGGAAACTATCTTACAATGAGGGTCACTGGAAAATTTGTACATAAAAGGAGAGAGAGATGAAGTGGTAAGGATAGGGGAAAGGACAAAACCTTGGCCTACACCTACAGAAGCTGGGAATTTTGGAGAGAGTTTGTTGTTCCAAGAGTAAGTAGTAAAGTGATCTTTAAGATAATGAGAGAAGAAATTGACTAAGTTAGAATTGAAGCCATGTCTCTTAAGTACAGAACAAAGGAGGGAATGGTTGGTAGAAGGAAAGAATTGAGCAACGTCAAAAGTGATGACACTCATTTTAAGTTGTTTCTTCCACCCAGTATGAACAAGGTGGGTAATGTAGACACCAGTGTCTTCAGTTGAGCACTGAATAATTCTGCTGAATTGTAAGGGATGGACCAGGTTATGTTGGGCTGCTTTGAATTGCATCTGTTTTGAGATCATCTTCTCAATGAGTTTTCTAAGTGTGTTGAGTAAGACAATGGGCCTGAACATTTTTAGTGTAGAGTAATTTAGTTTAGGGATGATGACTGAAGTAGAGTTTTTAAAGTGTTTGGGCCAAATGGAAAACTCAATGCATTTGGAGGTAAAGATGAGGAATTTGTTATGTAGGATGTTGGATGACATGAGGGACTTGACATGAGCCCATGAAAGATGATCAGGTCCAGGGGCAGGAGAGTTAGCACATGGATTGAGAGCATCAAAGAGCTCAGCATTTGAAAAAGGAGGCTATGGGTGCTCCAGTTGGGCATCAAGAGATTCAACTGTGGTCAAATCAATTGGGTGGTTGTGGGCAGAATTGTAGGAGGAGTCAAGTGCATGCCAGAGGTCTTCCAGCTCATCACAGCTCTTCCCATTATAAGTGATGGATTGGCAAGGGGGGGAGGTTGCATTTGCCAATCCAGGACATGAGGTCCCATAGCTGTTGATCTTCCTGGGAGATGTTGAGAATTCTTTGGTCAAAGAATGTTCTTTTGGCTTTGTGTGTGTAGTATCAAAATTTAGCCCAATTGGATTTGGACTTGTGGTGTTTGAAAATGCTGAGGGCCTCAGAACATTCACAATACCACCAAGGTTTGGACTTAGCACAAATCTTGACTTTGATGGTGTTGTTTAACCATTTCTCATGAATAATGGAGGATAGGTGTTCAGCAAAGGACTCAACATCTTCAGGAGAGTTGAACATTGAGGGAAGTTGTTGGAGACAAATAGATACAGAGTAAAGAAAGGTGGCTTCTTCATCTGAATCTTTCAGGATAGTAGTCTTTTCAATGATTGGGGAGATCACTGAAGGAAGGGGTAAGTTTGTGAGGAGGGGACAATGATCAGATCAGAGTTGCCAATCATCTTGTATGACATGAGTAGGGCCATTGGGAGAAGAGGAATCTGCCATGAAGATGAGGCTGATGACAGAATGTTGTTTAGTTCTGTCAAAAGGGGTGTGTGTTGGTTTCAGTATGACAGGGGTGGAAAGGGATAATCCTAAGGAGTTCATGATGTTGATGAGGAGATCAGCTCTCACAGAATGATGAGTGACTTGATCATCCCATTCTGGAGAATGAGAATTGAAATCACCTCCAGCACAGACAATGTTGTTCAGGAATTTATCAATACATGATTCTAAATACATTATAGAAGAGTCATCTGATGGATCAAGATAACAGTTCAATATATACTTTTTTGAGGGAGTGACAGTGAAATAAGTTGGAAGTCTCATGAAGAAATAATATCCAGGTGAAGGATAGGGTGGAGAGAATCAAGTGATTTACATATGTATGTGACCATTCTCAAATGTTTATTATTTGACATAAGTGGACACTAATCTGGGTGGATAGGTGGGCCATATTCAGGGACTCCATCAGAGTCTTTGGTAGATGGGACATTTTTGATATGTCATATAGGTAGTTCCTAGATATATAAGATTAAAATGTCTTTAAAGTCTGGAGCAGATAATAAAGTTTGTACAAGTTCATAATTATGATATACATTGAAAAACAGAATCAGAATTGAAGAAAGAGAAAAGCAGGGCTGTCTGTTACATTCTCTGAGACCCCTCAACACCAGGTGCAACATGGGCCCAATGTTCACATGCCCACCTAAGCAATACCAGGTGGCCTTTCACTCAATAAGAAGATCCTGTCTTCTCAAGGCCTTCTATGAGTCTGTGACACTTCAAAGCAGTGTTGTGTCATTTACTAGCTGAAGACTCTGTCCCACTGGACCCTCTACCCCTTCTCCTGCCAACACTACTGGGAAACTCCAGAGCCTAGCTTCCTTCAACATGGAACTTGATGCTCCAGTCTCTTTCCCATCCCTCTCCAAGCAGACTACTCCTAAGCTGCTCTCTCTGATCTACCACCAACTCCTGCCCCCTCCAAGGTCAAGGACCATGATGAAGAAGATGAAACCCTGGCTGGACTTGTCATGTACATGTCCTGTGCCATTAACTCAGCTGAGAAAATGCCTGAACCAGATTCTCAACTCTTTGCTGCTCTCTGCAACTTCATTTTCACACTGGAGTCAAAGAATCTCTTCACCAATCACACTCCCCCTTCTGTCTGGCATGTTTCCCCTCCTGAGGACAGTATTACTGCCCTCCTAATTGAGGCATGCAAACTACATGCCCAATATGAGCTGTCCTATGGAACAGCTGACTCAGCAATGGCAGATGCCCAACCAGTACCTGCTTCACAACCCCCAACCCAGGTTCCAGTGCCCTCCCAACACCCAACTGAGATGCCTGCTATATGTGACAGGCCCAGACCTCCCTCACATGCCCCTGCCTCTCCATATGACAGGCCCAGACTTCCCTCACATGACATCAAGTCCAGTCCTCTGGCCCCTCCCCCCTCCATGTGGTACAAGCCATTCTTTGCCACCTGGGGTCCTACCTGGCAGTAATTCTTCTTAGATGCCAGCACTAGTGACCTAGCTAATGCTTGCATCTCCCTTCAAGCACTCATTGCATGCTTCAACCAAGTACTCATTTAGGCCAAGTCAGTGCTCACTGTTGACTCTAGTTGATTCCACTCCAGTGTCATTGCCTTCTCTACTGGTGGTGTCCCTTCCCAGGTGGACCTTCAAATGGTCTCCACCTCACTTCCCTCTGCACTCAAGAGTGCTTCTGTCACCCTCCCTGTATCCTGATTGTTTATCAAGATTGTGGATGTTCCATTCTTCTCAACTGATGGCTTCATGCTATCAGTTGACCAAGTCAAGACTGAGGCTTCAGCCTCCCCCTTCTTCCCAACCTCTGATGTGTACTACATGTGTGTTATCCACAATTCCACCAAGTCCAATACTGCCACTGTGTGGATTGACTTGGTTGACTCTCAACAAGGCACCCTGGCCTCCTCCCTCATCAACAGGTGCATCATGATTAATGGTGTGTCCTGCCTCATCAAAGGTACTCATGCACACACCAGCACACCTCAGTGTCAGTATTATTGGTGTTGGGGTCATCCCTCAGACACTTGTTGGGCTTGTGCCCCCAAGTGCCCTTTGTGTATGGGACCTCACTCCAAGGCCTTGCATCACTCCATGGCTGGGTGCTGCTGAGGCAACCCCAAGGCTTTCCCCCCCATCCCTCCCACTCCTGTAGGCAACCCCTGCCCTCATTCTCCTTGGTGTGCCAACTGCTCAGGTGCCCATCCCTTCAATAGCTGTCAGTGTCCTTACTGGTGCCATCAATTCAACTGCAACTGGATCTGCAGGTGATCTGAACACAATGCTACTGCTGCTGCAGCCAAGAAAGCTCCTGCTTCTTGAGGTGGAGGCTGTATGGGTTGATTCAAGACAAGTGCAGTGGGCACATCACTGTCTTCAGTATGAACTCATTCTCTGTTTTCATCTATATGCATTTTACTTTGAACTTTTCATTCCTGTTGTTTGGGGCACCTGTACTTTCCTTTTCCTTTTTATTGTATCAGACTAACTAATACAAATGGGTGCATGTAGACAGTCCCAATAACCTAACCAAAAAAAAAAGGAAGGAAAGGAAAAGAAATGAAGAGAGAGAAGAAGAGTGATGGACCTAGAGACAAGGCAAGAGGAACTGTTATATGTTACAATGAGACAATAAAGTCAAAGTGTCAGATATATGATGGAGGAGGAAGGGAAATAAGTAGAAGCAGTGATACTAATTACAAGGTAAAAGAAGCAGAAGTCCTTTTAGTGAACATCAGGTACTCCATTGAGAGTAAGTCTCTCCCTATGGGTAAGGCAGCAAGTGGCAAACTCTTTTTGGGTGATGGGTCCTTGAATCTGGTCAGCAAATGAAAATGCTGCTGGGTTTCACTCCAAGAAATTGATGAGCTAGTAGAAGCCAGAACAATCTCTGACTGGGTATTGGAAGCAAGGGCAGTTATTTAGGATGTAGTCACATGTTTCAAGCACTTCACTGCATGGGCAAGAAGTGATATAGCACCCTGGGAAGAAGTGTTGTTGAAAGGCACCAATGGGCATGTGATTTGTGATGCAACAAGTGAAGTGCACACATAATCAGGCATTTTTACCAAGCAGTGATTTGAGTCAAGTGCCACCATTAGTGTATTTGGGTTTGAGTGGTTTTGGTGGATCAGTGGCATCAATGACAGGGAGCCATGAATGTCTGTGGTAATTTGGGTTGTTCATGAGGGTTTTCCAGTGTAAGAGACACTTGGAGGTGTAGTGATTGTGAACAAACATAAGGGATGTGCAGAAGGGTTGATGTCTGTTGATGAGGAGCCAAAGTGATTTGGCAAGGATGTGCACTTGGTAGTGAACTGACCATTTAGCTGAGGATGGGACAGACTAGAAGTGGACATGGTTGAGGGGAGAAGATGAAAGCCATTGCCAAAGGAGGGGAGTGACCATGATAGAGTCTGTATGAGCACTATGAGGACTATAATTAAAGAGTTTTTTAGCAGATGCAATAGAGTCCATAAAAACTATGATGGAAAAGATATTATGAGATGAAGCAAAATCAATAGAAGAAAAGAGACCAAGGCAGAGAGCATATGATTCAGCATCAGAAGAAAGGACTTCACCACAAGGGTGAATAGAAGAAGAGATAATGTCTGAAGAAGAAGAATTGAAGACAAGAAATGCTGAAGTAGCAGATAAGGAACTATTACTAGGAATGGAACCATCTGTAGCAACTACTAGAGAGATGGGAGAGGAAAAAGAAAGGTCTCAAGCATGGGAGGCATTAGCAAGGTGAATATCCATAGTGCCCTCTTTCAAAGGATTAGGACATTTGATGAATTTTATTTGGGTGTTAAACAAGTCCAGCAGTTGCTGGCCAGGTTTAGCACTAGGATGAAGCTGTTGAAATCAGTCCAACACCAATTGGGCATCAGAAATGAAATCAAGCACTGTGGAACATGTTTTAGTTGAGTGCACATCTAGAGGGTCAATATCATGCATCAACAACTTAAGGGGGTGAGAAGGAGGGAGGGTGTGGAATCAGAGAGAGCATCATCTTGTGAGTTTGAATAAGTGGAGTTGAATGGGGATAAGGCCTGCTACAGCTTCAACCCCACCTGTTGGGGATGTTCTAAATGCACCAGTTATCCATAGGGTGGCTTGTCATTGCATACATTGAAGAGATTTGATGAGGCCTTGATATTTGGCATTGCAGCTAAACTATAAGCAGAAGCCATATGTAGCTATAGGAACTACACATGACTGGTAGAGAAGTCTTTTATGGAGTGGGGAGAGACTGCAGATTGAGTTGCCAAGCATTCACATGTGCTGGACAGTGGAGAGCACTTTGGTTGAATAGAACTGGATGTGTTCTTTGAAGGTAAGGGCTCTGTCAAACCAGAAGCACAAGTAGCAGAGGTAGGGTTTAGGAGTGATGGTGAAAGAGTCATCAATGTGGATGGGAGGGTTCAGCTCTTGTGAGGGCCAGTTGGAAAAGTGGAAGGCTTCTGTCTTGTCTCTTTCAAGTAAAAAGCCCATAGCCTTGAGGTAGTCTTCACAGTTTTTGTATACCTGTGAGAGAAGATGACAGTTAGTAGTAAAGGAGGGAGATTGTACAATAATAAGGTCATCATTGACAAAAGAGAGTATTTTACAATGAGGATCATTGGAAAATTTATACATAAATGGGGAGAGAGAAAAGGCAGTGAGAATGGGGGAAAGGGCAGAACCTTGGCCAATGCCAACAGAAGCAGGGAATTTAGGAGAAAGATGTCTGTTCCAACAGTACATAGTAGAGCAATCTTTAAGATAGTCAGAAAAGAAATTTACTACACAAGAATTGAAACCATGTTTTTTGAGGACCAAAGTAAGAAGAGAATGATTAGTGGAAGGGAAAAATTGAGCAACATCAAATGTGATGATACTTGTCTTGAGTTGTTTCCTCTACCCTGTGTGAACAAGGTGGGTAATGTATGTGCTGGCATCTTCAGTTGAGTGCTGAATGATGCCCCCAAACACATCTGAATTTGGACCAGTTGGATTTGGTTTTGTGTTGTTGGAAGGTCCTAAGGGCATTGGTACAATTACAATTCCACCAGGGTTTAGATTTAGTGCAAATCTTGACAGTGATGGTGTTGTTCTCCCATTCTTCATGAATAACAGAATAAAGGGATGACACATATTATTTGACATCTTCACATGAAGAAAAGTTTGGAGGGATTTGTTGTATCCAGAGAGACACTGAGAAGAGGAAAGTGGCTTCTTTGTCAGAGTCTCTAGGGATGGTGCACTTTTTGACAATGGGAGAAAAGGGGAAAGGAAGTGGGATGGAGATGAGGAGGGGACAATGGTTGGATTGAAGTTGCCAGTCATCACAGATTTCATGAGTGGGGGCAGGGGAATTTTCCTCTTCAATTATGAAAATAAGATTGATAACTGAAGGGTGTTTAGATCTGTCAAAAGGAATGTGAGTAGGTTTAGGAATGACAGGTGTAGAGAGGGTTAAGCCAAGGGAGTTCATGATGTCTACTAAAAGATGGCCTCTAGCAGAGTGGTGAGCAACATTGGAATCCCATTCAGGAGAATGAGAATTGAAGTCTCCCCCAGCACATATAATGTTATTGGGAAGGAATGGAAGTTTCCATTCTAAGTATGATATGGAAGAATCATCAGATGGGTCAAAGTAACAATTGAGCAGGAAGAGTTTCTTTGGGAAAGAAAAAGAAATGAGTTGAAAGTCTGAAGAAGAAATAATATCCAGATGAGAAATGGGATGAAGAGAAGATAAATGTTCCTTCCTTTCTCAGTAACCACCACATACCATCTCAGTGGCCAGGTTATTCATAGTTCAAAGGATACAAAGTTCAGTTCTAAATCATTATGAAAAGCTCTAAGGACAACAGCAGCATCCTTGGAGGTCTCAAGAAGACTGCTAGTAGCATTTGCTCAGGTATTTGCCATCATTGTTCTAGCACCAGTCTGGTGCCAGCCCCAACCCTCCCTCGAGCTCCATCTGAGGGTATTTTCTGCGAGCCCAAAGGACAAGTATCCTTCATTCGTAAACCCCCATCACCCACACCATCTATAGGAGTCAAACGCTCCTACTCTACTGACCAATCTCTGTCTAATCAACTAGAGAAAAGTATGAAATTCAATGAAGACAACAACGCCACCTCTGTATCTTCTGCAGAAGCAAATGATGATTTGGAGGGTTCTCAAGGCCTTTCTACCCCCCAATCCATTCACCCTTCCATCATGCTGGCTCGCAATGACAATCTTCAACTCTCTCCAGAGATTGCTCCCTCTTCCCATCATCTCCTCACAGAGGCCCAATCTATTGCTGCCTCCCATGGCTTCGCCCCTCCTACACCAGGTGCATGGGATGAGTCTAAGCCCTCTGATCCCCTCCCCGCCCTTCCAACTTTCTCCCCAATATCTCCTCCTCCTCTCAATGCACAGCCCCATGAGGCAGCACCAATGTCCCACAGAATGAATTGGTCATCAGTCTGTGACCACATCTTTAACGCCTTCTGTGACATTGATGTCACAGACACTAACGATATTGAGGGGCTTAAATTTGCATCGTCCCTCCTTGGTTTCACTGTCCAATACCTGTCACAATGGTCTCAATTGGACAATATCACTCAATTCAGTCATTTTGAGGGCACCATGCATCTCATTGACCTCCTCAGAACCATTGCACATTCTGAACCAATGTGCAACCTATCTGTCCCATATGA
>JAEUWR010000649.1:0-11492 GCA_018524895.1 Podaxis sp. C-F-101400
GGAGCCTGAGCGATCACTTGCCATGGAGGAATTCGCTTGGGCGTCAAAAGTTTTCAAACTCCTGATCAATGATAGTACCCTGGACTGTTGAATGCTATCTACACGTGTTGTAGGCGGGAAGGCATTACGACTGCCATCACTCATTATTTAAAATAAATGAATATGTCCGTAACCCTTATGATGTGCCGAAACTGGAGAAACAGTCCGACGTCCAGTAGATATATTATCAGGTTTGTGTATGTGCAGGCTCTCAAACGCTCGATGACAGTGGCAAAGGGCTTGGTCGACAGGCCCTCGTTGGCTTCGGAATATGGAGTTGTATAGGGCTATTACCACATATTTGTCCTTGTTCATAAAGGGCTCGTCTTGCAATAGGTATAGAGGGAACTCGTGCCGTTAGCCGAAGTAATAAATCAATTCGGTGGTTAAAGGAATAGTGAGCCACATTAGCTGTGGGAAACCCAATGAGCAGTTCAAAGTTTAGATCCCAAATCTCGGATGTTCTTTCCCGCCTTGACCGCTCCCCCCGTCGGCCGAATCAAAACGTGTTCCGCAGTATAATTTCTTGACTCAGGACAAAGCGACCGCCATACAATACTACGCCAATCGTAGAAAAACGGTGACGGATTCCAATCCAGGCTCATTATGTAATGTTGACGTTGACCTCTGTTGACCTCTGGTTGACCTCTTAAGCATTAACGAGTTGGCACCATAAAGGACGTATGGTATTACGCGATTGAGATGCCAAGGGAATCTATAAACAGCCGCATTCACACGATGGTGGAAATCTGGTCTGTTAATGCATATGTCCAGTTCATGCCAAGCTGTAGGCTGTGCAGCGCTTCTGGGAGTGCCTTAAACATGATGTCTGGCATCCCTACATTGGTTATGCTGTAGAGCACCTTTGAAGACGTTTCAAACTCGAACCATCACTTATCCTTCCTGGGGCAATGGGTGGTGCCATATCCAGCTACCTGAGTCTCAAGCGTATCAACCAGCACGACCTGGTAATCCTGTGCGTCCGGTTCTATTTCTTGTCACATTGGATTAAAGTGTATTTCAGCGTTGTTGGATCTTCAGGGGCAGGAAAGACGACGGTGAGTGTTCCAAAACCTCATTCCCCAGAAGAAGTTGAAAACGGGGTAGTTTATTAACACGGCCGCTGGGAGAAATAGCTCCTCCATCGCTCTTTCTAAACCCGATGCGCTTGATGTCCGACAGATAGTATGCCAGATTCCTTCTGGATTCGGAAACCGAAGAGTTGTCTTTGTGGACATGCCGGCCTTCGAACCTCGTAGCAAGGATGGTTCTATCCCGCTGAAACTGAGGAGATGGTTCCGCCAAGCGTAAGTCTACCCTTTATATTTGGATTTCATCAATACCGACTCCCAGCCAGTTCCGAAAAGCATCTTAAAATTTTCGGTGTCTTGTATCTTCACCGTATCACGGACAACAGACTTGCCGAATCAATGCAATATCTGACGATCCTCAGGAATCTGTTTACATTATCCGACCAAGCGTTCCCCGATCGGGTAGTGTTGGTGACTACCATGTGGAGAGTGATTCAGTCGGAGCAAGTAGCTCTGCGACAAGAAGAAGAGCTGATACGTTACTTGGATATACTCCCTCGTGGTAGGGTGCCGCTACGAATCCTCCGGTTTGAGGATACCTTTGAGAGCGCGTGGTCCATCGTGCATGACCTCTTGAACAGTGTAGAGGTCCCAGGTATGTCCCTCGTACATGTCGCTTTTATCGATAGCTAATATGCTTTTCGTCAGCTCATGCCAAACCCTTTGGTAAGTTATTCGGCGGAACTCAACCGATAGAATTTGCCATCCCTACATCCAAACCACGATCCTTGGTTCAATTGCCTACCGGCACCTCACGCCCGTCCGAAAGTGACGACGAGGTGCCACTTACCTTACGATTCCTCAAAGGTCAAACCGAACAATCCCTAACCACACTAGTTGCACCTCGAGACACCACAAAACGCTTCGAATCATTGCCACTAGTAAAGTCACCTGTCATCACACTTCCGCAGCCAGGCAGTGCTATTGGATCTTTGGACAGCGTGCCGCCTTCCATGGATTTTTCTCGAAGGCCTAATTTCCGCGATCAGTCTCGCAGCTTGATTCTAAAGATCAGGGGACATGCTGACCAGAAAGGGCTGATGACTGGGCTCGCTGGGTTCGCGATAGGAGATGTTCATTGCATGATCGATTTTCTAAATATCGTACGTCTACGCTACTCAATTTCTGAAGTATACTACTCACACACCTGATTACAATGGAAGATCCTCCACGAGAAGGGCACCTTCGCGACCGATGACGGGAAGTTCATATTGTCTCTCCTCTGCAATCTCGTCGAGACTGCCCGAATCATCCCACGGTACTACAAGCTAACAGGGGTCCAGTTTGACTCTGAACCCGTAGAAGGAGGCGGCTTTGCCGACATTCACCGGGGTCAGTACAAGAATCAGACATTGTGCCTTAAGGTGATTCGCTTGTATCGAGAACAAGACGTGGTTCAATTGTTGAGAGTGAGTCTTATCGCCGCCCAGTGAGGTACTTGACTTACGGCGTCGTAATTGACACAGACAAATATAAGAAGACTTGCGCTCTGGTCTCATCTGTCGCATCCAAATATCTTACCGTTCTATGGGGTATTCCTCCATGGTGGCAAAACAAATCGCATCTGCCTCGTTTCACCATGGATTGACCGAGGAAATCTTCGTCATTTTCTGAAGAATCAACCTCTATATCCTCGACTTCCATTGGTCAGTGTCCCCAGTACTACCGCCATGATCAAGACTTCATTGCTCTTAGATCTTCGACATCGCAGATGGGCTACTATATCTACATAATCTGGAAATCGTACACGGTGATCTTAAATTGGTACTTCTCATGCGTGTCTTGCTCCAGCAACCGACTGACTCACACGTCCTTGTAGCAAAATATCCTTATTTCGGAGAATGGCCGTGCCTTGATTGCAGATTTCGGGCTGTCCTACGTTGCGATGGCAACCCAGCTCACGCCAACTTCGTTGCCAAGTGGTGCACTGCGCTGGAAAGCCCCCGAGCTATTTACAGGCGAGAACATGTTACCAACACTAGCGGCCGATATCTGGTCATTTGGCTGTTTGTGTTACGAGGTGACCCCTCTCCCGTGCTTTGCATGCATCTACTGATGACGCTTCAGGTATTCACCCGCAAGATTCCATTTTACCAGTACACAAATGATCATATGCTGACTTTGGGCCTCTTACAACGCCAAGAGATCCCAATACGGCCAATCCCAGAAAACGAAGGCGACAAGATCGATGATCACATGTGGGACATTTTGAGGAACTGTTGGGACTACACACCTTCGAAGCGGCCAACAATCGAGGAAATTCGGAGAGCGATCACGGATCTCCAGGTTCCGGAAGATCGTCCGAAAGGGATTGCACAAGTTGAAGATAACTACACTTTCTGGGAAGCGATGAGGACCCAGTCGGGTTATGATGTTGATTACCAACGCATTCATGACATTCTGCTCAAGGTATGTAATATTTTCGCTAGTTCTGCAGCTGAGACATTGATTCAGACCAACCAATTCACAGCTTCAACAAGCTTTGTAAATGAATGGAAGTTGAACGACACGAGTCTAGTGTAGGATAATAGATCTGCTATTGCTTAGGACAGTATAGTCGAGGGATTCGCACTCCTGTAATTGTTCTTGGTTATGAATCTATCAATGTCTTTATTTAGGCCCTGACTTGCTAATGACATCATATACGGAAGGGCAGAGGTCCCATATATAAAGTGCTACCTACAAAATGAATGGATCCATCCTCTCTTTCCCCTGTGCATCATCATTGCTCTTGCGTATATACGAATGCGATAACTCGCGAATACAACGCCCGTGCCTGCTTACGTGTCTGGCAGATCATGAATGATGTCCATAGACTTACGGGCCCTCAGTCCCACAAATTCGTCAAAATGCTTGGATTCTGACCGCCAGGCACGCCAAAACATGAGCCACTTCTACTCCTCGATCAGATGAGGAGAGTCCTTTGGACTCCCTCACCGGGACCACATGGTGGAATTGTGAAACTGGTGGAGGCAAGTGACAGTGAAGCTTCCCAACAATTCTCAGCGGTGGTGGTGGTGGGGATGGAACCGTCAGGATAATATGTTGTGATTGGAGCTAGCAGGTCGGGTTGTTTCGAGAAAGCTTTCTCTATTCTTCCCTACTCCGCACCACGATTCTGAATGTAAATACTGGTTGTGATCGCCCACAACATGCGACGTACCTAACCGCAGGACCGGTGTTTGACCAATGAAGACACCTATAGTATCTATTCTCGCTGGGATCCCGCTTCTCACTGTGCGTGAAATCAACAGCAGATGTTTGTATAAATTACGGATCACGAGAAAGCATGATACTGTCAAGATCTAGAATACACAATGCTGCGAGGAATCACTAACTACGGTTGTCATTAATCATAACCATCAGTGCAAGTATGGTTTAAAAGGTATCACACAATAAAATAGTGACTGCAAAAAACACCAAGGACGAGACGACAGAAAAGGGAAAGAGAATGTCATCAGAGTTCGACATTAAATGTTCAACGAAGCGCCTGAACACCCGCATCCCACTCCTCCTTGCTCACTCTCCCAACACCACGGCACACCGGACACGACACTTCAACTTCCTTCCTCCCCTCAGGCCCAACGAACGCCACCTCCGCGTCCCGCAGTGCCAATGACACACGCTCAGCACTAACAAGACAACTCGAGTGGAACGTGTGCGGGCACACAGCCTTCCTCTCCATCCCACCTTCCCCGGCTTTCTCCGTGCCTTCCATCCCCTTCCCTTCACCCCCGCTCACACCTTTGTCCGCGCCATCAGCACCGGCATCCACCGTACTCGCAGTGGTGTCAACAGGTGTTGGGGACCGGATGCTCAACTGCCGTATTTGTTCCACTCCAATATCAACCCACGGATCCTCATCACTCGGACCCACACCACAGCTCATATCACAGCACCTCAACCCAGCCTCTTGCTCCTTCTTTTCCACACGTTGTCGAAGTGTCAATCCTGGGGCGGGAGGTGGTGTCCACTTCTTTCGTGGTTGCTGTCGTGGGGCGGGAGCTGGGGAAGGACGCGGAGGGGGAGAACCGGGCATCCATGTCCAGTTGAACCCTCCTGGCTGAGCGTTGGTGTCTTGGGGTCGCCGAGGTTCGGGTTGTGCGGGTTGCGTGCCGGACTGTGCTTGTGTTTGCGTTTGGCCTTGACCCTGTGCTTGACCCTGAGCTGGAGTTTGAGGGGGCGCGGCGAACATCCCAGTAATGATGTCGAATGACGGGATACTCTCGAACACTCCTCCCTGTTCCGCCTGTCCCGCTTGTCCTGCTTGTCCCGCTTGTCCTGCTTGTCCCGCCTGTCCCGCCTGTCCCGCCTGTCCCGCTTGTCCTGCTTGTCCCGCTTGTCCTGCTTGTCCCGCCTGTCCCGCCTGTCCCGCCTGTCCCGTCGGACCCGTTGTCCCCGCTTGCTCATGCTGACGCTGCTGGCCTGTCGCACCACGCATCCCAAATGGCAACACAATTGGCGGCACCACTTGCTGCCTCTGCCCAACACCGATGCCAACGTTCGTCGTAGCAAACGGCAGCGGCCTAGACGGCGGCGCGGGTGGCCTCTCAGGACCAAACACAACCGGTTCCTGCGCCTGTTGTTGTCCGTCGCTTTCCACATTCATAGGCCCAGCAGGTGGTGGGCCGGCTCTGGGACCTGGAGTAGGACCAGACGACGGGGTGGGACCACTCCCAAAAATCCTCGAAAATATATCTCCAAGCGCCCGCCCAAGCCCTGGCGGCATCGGAATTGGAATAGCGAAAGTCGTGCCTCTCGAGTCTCTCCCCTGACCACTACCGTCATTCCTTTCGTCTGCTCCGGTTGTTGGCGTATTAACGTTTGGGTTTGCAGGAGCACCAGGAGCCACATCGGCAGAGCTGGCAGTGTTAGAGGTAGGTGCAGTGTTGGCAGCAGGAGGGGGAGCACTACGGGGAGCACCAGGACCTGGCATAGGGATATGAATTACACCAGGCCCTGGGAAGGGGAAGGGTGGCGGTCCACGACCAATGTACATATCAAACCCGATTGTTACGATCTCCCGAGGCATACGATCATCATCCGTGGTAGCAGCCCGCGCGGCATTCTGATCACCGGTGGCAGTATTGGGACGGTCATCGGCAGCTCGAGCGGATGCTTGCTGTTCTGTTGCACCGTCCGCAGCTTGGGTAGTAGCGGCCGCTGTGGGTTGTCCAGCATCACGCGCGCCTGGTCGGATAGGAATGATAACTATACTTCCGTTAGCGTTTTGTTCGATAGCATATATAGATGGGTACGTACTTGGTGGGCCGTCGACAATCAGGGGAATGTCCAGCCCGAAAACACTGGGCTCTTCACCTAATCTGGGACCCAGACCTGGTGCTACTGGCTGATCTTGACCGCCCTCCGTAGAGGTGCCACCGCCAGTGTCAGTTGCTTGAGCTTGCGCGCGTCGTTGCGACCTACTCGTATATGTCAGGTTCTCCGGATCAATATTGAACCTGCATATAGGGCATGTCGTTTGCCTCGGTTTTGAGAACCAGGGTATTAAACACTGAGCATGGAAGACGTGTGCACAGGGAAGCGTGACGATGCGTTGATATCGTTTTTCCTTGTCTTCCTTCTCTGGTTGTGCCGGGAGTGATGAAGGCTCGACGGTTTGAGTCATGCTTTCAGACTTAACCTCTTCCTTTTCCTTCTCCCCCTTCTCCTTCCCCTCCCCATTCCCTTCCTCAGCCTCAGTCAACAACCTCTCCCAGCAAATCGCACATCCTCCATCACCAAGCCCACCTCCACTCTCACCACTCTCCTCACTACTCACACCAACATTTCCAACCCTCTCCAGCCTCCTAACCAAACCCACAGGTACATCCTCCAACCCTTCAACTAACTTTTTCGCTCTCTCAGGATCCTCGACCTCCCGTTCAAACAGCGCCGAATTCTGGAACGACAGCGCCGCGAGGAGCCCAATGCGCGTCAAAAGGTCTGCGAATGAATTCGATCCGCTGGGTGGTGGTGAGCCTTCTGCTTCTGGACGAGGTTGAGTTTGGGGTGCTTGATTTGGCGGATCTGGACCTGGACCTGGACCTCTGGTTTCAAATCGGGCCGCAGTGGGTGGGTTCTCGCCAACTGCCGGACCCGCGCTTGAATGGGGCGGTGTAGGTACAGGCGCCGACGGAGTATTAGATACAGCGTTATCGATATCTGCAGGGTGCGATGGCACAGGGGGAGCTGGGGGTGGTGTGCCGGAGAGAGGCACCGTAGTCACAGCGCCATTCACATCAATCGCAAATGCAAACCCACCGAATATTTGGGGGAGCAAGTTGGGCAGAGGGGTTCTTCGAGGGGAACCATCGGCATTGGTTCGGGTGGCAGAAGACGAAGGTGCAGAGTTTGCGGCAGAAACGTTCGCGGCAGGTGCAGGAATAGATGTTGGAGCAGGTCTGGTATTTTCCTGCTGCGCAGAAGCATTAAGTGTTTGTGAAGAAGCGTTTGGTGATGCGGGATTAGGATTATTTGTATGACTATGTGGAAACATGTGCTGGAAGAAACGGAAGGGACGAGAATTAGGTGAGGAAATGGGATGAGATGGTCCTGGCGATCGTCCCATACCGCTGGGTATTTGGAGGGAATCGATAGGAGTCGACTGTGGTGATGAGGGGGATGTGGAATATGATGAACTGGTTGAATTGGATGGATGGGAGGGGCTGCCTACTCGGTGTGAGGGATGACGACGGTCTCGCTCATCGTCATGGTCATCCTCTACTCTGCTCCTGCGCATACTAGTGCGTTGCACCATAGAGGGAATTGACAATGGGGTCGAACTCGAAGAGGAGAAAGACTCGCTGAGGGAAGTTGCGGGCACAGCTGTGCTCGGTGTAGAAGCCGAAGTGGGCTCTGTGCCCATCATGTTATTGTCATTGGAACGTGTGGAGTCATCTAGCGGTCGCATTTCAACCTCGTCCGAGTCATTGTTTGGAAGGGGAATCACTTCAACCTGCATCTCGTCAGCCGCAAGCTCGGTATAATCACGTTCGGGGTAGTGTCCTGAGTCCATGCTGGAGTGTAAGATGTATGGCGGGGGGTAAAGAGTCGCGTAAAGGTGAAGTATGGACAACTCTACTGTTTTAAACCGATGATCTTGGGTTTTCTATGCAACTTTCGTCAGTCCACTGCCTGCGACAACAGAGCCTCAGACGTACAGAGAGAAGGTGGTGGTTGTGGAAGAAGAGACGATGCTGGCGGTGGCTGCTGTGTTGCCGTATTTGCGTTGCTGGGTCCCAACTTGGAATGTACTAGAATACTCGAGTCAAAACCCCACAGAAATAGTCAAAAATTCGCAAAAAGCACCACAATTACTCATCCATCCAACGCTTGAAGCAGACGCATTTCCCATGGGGCATACAACTACAGACCCATCCTCGAAAACGTAGATCTTCCACGGGCCAGACTGGAACGGAACGGGAAACGCTGGCTGACTAAGATTCACAGCCTTCTACTTCAGCCAGCTTAGTGAGGCAACTCTCCCGATTCGCTTAATGCTGTGTGTCCGCCGTGTATGTGAGTGACCCTGAGGGTATTTCTTACTATGTAACAAGAAATCAGGCAACAGGAAAGAACAAACCTCGGCGTGCTTAATTGTGTGAAGATGTGCGATTAATTGCCAATTAATTGTCCGGGGCAACCCTGTGCCTGATTCTCAACGCCTGAGCGTACATAGGTATATAACCAAACGGAGATGCCACTCCAATCGCCTTAGTTCTGATCCTGGGGGTCCGTTGCAACGAAGCACGCCGTTTCGATCGTAAGGAGCGCAAAGAAACACTATTGGTTTTTTTGTCTTCGCCCAGCTGCCCTTTTTCCCCAATTGCAGCCGTGATTATGGTAAAACAAGCCCCTATCCCCGATTTTCTCCGAACAACCTTTTATAGGTCGCCTTCCGAAAAAGTACTTCCTGGTTTCTGGTCCCTAATGTTCTGGCTTCAGGTCTTCATCATAACGTGTTAATCTTTCCTCCATCGAAGCCTTGGGAAAACTCGTCCAGTCTTGCACAACATTAATGTACCTTCAGACCGAGCGCACACTGTGCCTCGCTGAGCCTGGGATACCTTTTGTTTGCCCTCCTATCTATGACCGTACTCAGTGTCGATGTCTAAATACGAGGTTCATTCAGGTACAACTTCCCTGGCATGCTGTACCCTCTTTTGACTGGACCACACAACCAATTCCACAGGCTCGTATCATCTATTCTCAACATAATTGATCTGGTCTAGGAGGAGGGATGAAACTTGAAACTAGAAGGGTGAACGATTTCTGTGGCACAGATTCTGAAAACAAAAATGCTTACACACGCCCCACACACTCGTTTTCCACCCAAGACGACATTATATTCCACTAACTGTGAGGAATATTTCTTCTCTACCACTCTAAAATACGTGACGTTGATTGTTCCATCACAAATGTTTTCATTAGAAACTCCCATCTATTCTGATAGAAATCGGCTCACCAACCGCCTTCATTAGCTTCTCTGATCCAAACGAACCAAGGCATGAGATCATTGAGATGTACGCCTGACATTCGCTGGCTATATCTCAGCATACACCCTTCTCCAACTGATGAGATTCAAATCATGGCTCCAGGAGTCTGCCACAATCTCAAACATAGATGGAGAAGGAACCACAACCCCGCGCAGAAATACCGTCACACGACCTCTATATTCTGCATGCTTCCATTGTTCGACAACATCAGACTTCGAGCTCCATGATTGATTTTGAGAGCGAATTTAGCAAACGTTGGGCGGGACCGATACCCCAGCGAAGCGATTAGTGCCCAGATACTACGTTCCTGGCAACCCATAACCACCATTCCTAAAATCGCCCGATATGTGGGTTTGGAAAGTTACAACAGGAGATTGACTTTACACTGGCGAGTTATCAACCCCTCGCACCATCAAAGCACCTGATCCCGAACCCAGGCCTGCCACACCTTCCTTTTCCAGCAACCACCATCATCTACTCGTTGGTCGGTTGTACTTAGCACTATGGGCCGTCGTCGTAAGACCCCTGCCCCCCAATACACAGATGATATGTTTCAAGAGGTCCCCGAGACCCCCCAGCATCGCTTACAGCAAGAGTGAGGCATCAGTATCACTGGCCAAGACTCCCCAGGGAGCTCGCCACTTGAACGCAAGATCGAGTCCTCCAAAGGACTCCTCCGCATCCACGACAATTCAACAGGTCAATTCGTAGTCTATGAGTTGAAGAATCCTCCTGGTTCCTCTACTCCCCCTCGTTCTGACGTTCTGGGTCATCTCCAGAGCTCAGCACCCCCTCCTTCTGGCATGGAGCTTGACTCTCCTGTCGGATCTCCCTCCCACTCCGAGCAGTTCACTCCCAAGGCTGCTTCTTCCAATCTCCCGTCGACTCCTGACCCATCCAAGGCCATGGACGACGACGAAGAAGACCTCTCCCTTTCGTCTCTTCTATTAGATTTGGCGAAAAAGATTGTTGCGGCTAAGGACGATGAACTTCCAGCTCCTGAGCCCCATTTCTATGCTTGTCTCTGCAACTTCGTCAGTGCAATGGAGTCCAGAGGCTTAATTCCCAATCGCATTCCCCCCAATTGAGACCGTCCCCTACCCCCGGGCAGTATTACTGCCTTGCTTTTCCAGGCGCAACAGCCTCAACCCAAACATGTGCCGTCCCATGGAACGGCTGACTCAGCGATGGCAGATGCTCAACCAGCGCCTGCTTCCCAACCCTCGACCCAGGCCCCGGCGCCTTCCCAGCCTCCAGCCCAGACTCCCGCTCCACGTGACAGGCCTAGACTTCCCTCATGTGCCCCTGTCCCACCACGCGACAGGCCCAGACCTCCCTCACGTGATGTCAAGACTAGCCCACCGGCTCCTCCCACCTCCACACGGTGCAAGCTGTACTTTGCCACCCGGGGCCCCACCCGGTGGCAATTCTTCTTAGACGCCAGCGCTAGCGTCTTAGCCAGCGCTCGCATCTCCCTTCAATCACTAGTCGCGCGCTTCAATCAAGCGCTTGTCCGGGCTAAGTCGGCGCTCAACGTCGACTCTGGCCGCTTCCACTCCGGTGTCATTGCCTTTTCTACAGGCAGTGTCCCCTCCCAGGCAGACCTCAATACCCTCTCTGCATGCCTTCCAACTGCGCTCAAAAGCACATCCATCACCCTCCCCATGTCCCGATCTTTTATCAAGCTTGTGGACGTCCCCTTTTTCTCTACCGACGGATTCACTCTGACGGCGGACCAAGTCAAGACCGAGGCCTCTGCCTCTCCCTTCTTCCCAACTTCCGATGTGCACCATCTGCGCGTCGTTCGCAACTCTGCCAAATCCGATACTGCCACTGTGTGGATCGATTTGGTCGATTCCCAACG
>JAEUWR010000322.1:0-14221 GCA_018524895.1 Podaxis sp. C-F-101400
ACCCAGGTGGCAGCAGGGAGCCCAGTGGTTGACTACTCAATAGCTCAGAATATAAAGCTTACTTGACATATTGCTTGTGGCAGGGATATACCTGTGTTGAGAAAATAGACTTGTCCAGAACAACAGCAAAGACATATTATTGCCATGGATTGATGGTTCATATTGGCCATTATGCCTTTGAGGTCTTTCATCTGATCACAGGGCTTAGATTTTTCATTATAGTCAGATTAGTTATAAGGATTGTTTGCATGAAACATTCAAGTCCTCAGCTCTCAGCAAATAATGAATACTCCTACTATCCCAGTTTTCATCTGGAGTGTTGTATGTCACCACTAAGCTTCCCTCCATTTATTCAACTGATTTGTTACCAGGAAAACAGTGGTCCTGACTTCTATAACATTCCCTTGACTGAGGGAAAGCTAGCTTTCAATGACAACTATGAGTTCTACCAGTGCACCAAGTTCCCTTATGTTCCCTACAATCTATATGATGCACAGGATGGCTAATTTAGTCCCATTCCATGCCCACATACACAGACCATCAACCCGATCTACCAACCCTGCCTCCTCATCAAGAAAAGTGAACTTGAAGACTTCAAGTGCCTTGGGCTGCCCCACTACATCGACTCATTGCTTGATACAATTCACTGTATTATGGATCCTGATTCTATGGATGGTGAGCAGTGTGAGTATGAAGGAGGGGCAGCTGGCCTCCATTACAACTATGATGAGTATCTGGGTGACAGTGGTGTGGGGAACAATGAAGACCACTGGTTCATTGAGGAGGTTGATGAAGATGATGGGGATGATGACTATATGGAGACAGATGAAGAAGAGAGTAGTGAAGATGATGAAGATGACAGTGAGTATGAGTATGGGGATATTGGGTCAGATGAGATTGATGGATTGAATGAGGATGCAGAATCCCTAAACAGCATTGTTGTGACTGGAGCAATGGTTGCTGATACCTCAGCCTTGGGGGGGAACTACAGTGCCCAAGAGATAATTGACTTGACAGGCACAGATGACAGTGACAACAGAGATGCTATTATCATAATTACTGACTCAGAAGATGAAGTTCCATTTGTGGTTAACTCTGATGGTATTATAGACTTGACCCATTGAGCACAGCTTGTATCTCAGACTAGTTACACAATGATATAGTTCATTACCAATGCCCTGAGGAGCAGCACTTGCAGCCTATGCTCTAGAACACTTTGGGGGTTGAGGTCTGCCAGGTGGTCCACAAGTGGCTGAGCATAAGCACCCCAATCTGCAGGTCTCAGGGCACTTGAAAAAGGTTGGTGTTCTGCAGAGATGGCAGTACCCTGGCTGACATTTCATCTAACCCCAGACTTAAAAGCTTGGTCTCAAAAAATATATATTATATGCATCATTTTATTCTATATGGGTATCTATATGGAAGAGTGGAAAGAAGAAGTAAGGAGCAATGGAGATATAGATAAAGGGACAGATGTATTTAGGGCAGGTGCAGTCATGTGCCATTCCCCTAACAAGAAATATAATACTTAATAATTTGCATCTGAACAGGGCAAGCTATTTGGCAAAGCCTTCACCCAGAAGGCTCTGCCAAATAAAACCATTGTGTAACTAGGTAGGTGATGCATTTATTTGGCAGAGCCTTCTGTGTGAAGGCTCTGCCAAATAAAACTGTTGTGTGTAACTAGGTAGGTGATGTGTTTATTTGGCAGAGCCTTCTGTGTGAAGGCTCTGCCAAATAAAACTGTTGCGTGTAACTAGGTAGGTGATATGTTTATTTGGCAGAGCCTTCTGTGTGTATACAAGTCTAGGTGAATGACATATATATTTGGCTATGTTTACTGGTGCTCACCCTAAACATATCAAACCCTTTATCTAACTTGACTCATTACTAGGGAACTCCTTTCATGACTACCATGAGCTATAGAGAGCACCAAGTAAGCTATGATGTATGTAGTATTAGATATCCAAATAATGTGGCACAGTTTGAAATGATAAACATCTGGACATAAGACAAACAGTATTCATATACAAGACAACAAGGAACATACATATATCTGCATGCTAATCAGTTGTCAAATGGTCAGGGTCTGGAGAGGGGTGGACCAAAAATGAAAAGAAAAGTTTGGAACTGAAGGGAACCAAACAAGTCAGGGTTTGATTCAGTGAGATAGTGGCCTGGCACCTCCTGGCACTCAGAGTGCTATGCAACCAGTACTGGCCTCCCCCAATCCTTTGGCTAACACATCAGTGGTCAGGTTGGGATTGGTTTCAGGTGCATCAGGTCCTGGCAAGGCAGGACAGTCTCACCCCTAGGGTCTAACAATATGTGTTTACCCTGCTGGATATTGAGCAGCAGGTGGATAGTCTAGACATCCACTGACATAAGTATTTGAATACACCAATGCTTGGAGGGGCAGTTTTCAGCTGTTCCCAGAAGGCTTTACTTGATACCAAGTCACACCACAGCTCAATGTCAAGACCACTATTCACACAGATGAATTTTAAGATGTCGTTCAGTAGTGCATCTGTTATTCTCACATAATAGACATTTGTTGTTTATAGACAGCTTCAGCAATTAATGAGGAATTACATGAGGGGGTAGCTTGCAAACATGAGGTGTCTGGGGATATTCAGCTCATACAGGTCATTCAGGAGACATTGCAGGAAAGTGGCAGTTCAGTACCAGTCCTCACTGACTGCCAGAGCAACAACAGGCACCACCCCATTATCAGCCATCATATCTCCTGTGCTTGTTTGGATCCCCTTTGCTTATGAACTTTTTGATTCTGGTATATACCCAGTCTGGAGTTGGGCTGTGCAGTAAAGTTGATGTGAAGACTCAGGTGTCTATGCCTTTATGCCCAAAGAGAAGTGGAATTCTTCCACTCAAAACAGCTGAAGGGTGGTTGTAGATGCCTCTACTATGAGGACGACCACCTGTGAAGTCTTACTCAGGCAACTGTACACTCATTGCCATGAAAGCTTGGTCTCAAAAACAAATATATATTATATATATCACTTTATTTTATATGTGTATCTATGTGGAAGAGTGGAAAGAAGAAGTAAGGAGCAATGGGGAGATAGATAAAGGGATGGATGTATTTAGGGCAGGCATGGTCACATGCCTTTCCCCTAACAAGAAATATAGTACTTAATAATTTGCATCTGGACAAGGCAAGCTATTTGGCAAAGCCTTCACCCAGAAGGCTCTGCCAAATAAAACCATGTATGTAACTAGGTAGGTGACACATTTATTTGGCAATGCCTTCACATGGAAGGCACTACCAAATAAAACCATGTGCACTAGGCATCTGCTTGACAATGCCTTCACACAGAGGGTGATGCCAAATAAACCCTGTATTGTATCATCTTACAATACATTTATTTCCCAAGGCCTTCACCTGGAAGGCTCTGCCAAATAAGATCTTGTATGTACCAGGTAAGTACTTAGGTGATGCATTTGTTTGGTAAGGCCTTCACATAGAATGTGCCACCAAATAAACTGCATATGTATGGTAGGCAACATGGTTGAACTTGTTTGGCAATGCCTTCACCCACAAGGCATTGATAAATAATATCATAGAATGAGGACAGCACAGTTATTTGGTCATATTTATGGCTGCCTGCCCTAAACACATTGAAAGCTTTATCTAACTTGACTTGTGGTTGGGAGACTTCTTTTGCAACTACAACAATCCATTGTGTATCGAATGTCATGGTACTCTATAGTAGTTCAATATACCCAAAATAAAATACACCAGATCAGTGCAACATATAACCTCTATATTCTATATTTGCAAAAAAGATATCAAATATTTGGATATAGTCAGGAACATGAGTCCCACATCAACCACTTGTCAATCAGTCAGGGCCTACAATGGATCACATACAGATGTCATCAGATGCTCAGCCCCCACAGCTCCTTCAGAAGTGTAGTACAGAACAGGCAGAACAGGTGGAGCTACATTAGAGTTCTGTATGTTAGATCCAATATAATGCTAATCAATGATATTTTGCTAGGCCACAGATGCATGGAGCATGAAATGAAGACATATTGATGGGAGGAGTTCAGCTTGGAACCTGTTTATTGATGATGAAGCTGAAGACAATGAGGATGAGGATGGGGAGGATGAGAGTGAACCCAGCAATGGCAAGTAATACTTAGAATGTTACAGCTCTGTAAGCCTAACATGATGCAGCTGATTTTATTGATGATGGAGGCATAAGAGAGTCTGAGGGTGATCCCATCTGTGCACTCAAATGTCAACTTGCTTGGGATTTCAGTGGGAACAAGAATGAGGGGGGCAATGGAGGCAATGCTTTCCTCACAGCTCTAGAGGAGAGATATGTCCATAATACCTCAAACCCCATGCCAGCTACTCTGGACAAGTCAGCATCAGATGAATATAGTACTTGCACACCTCATGCAGGTGATTGGCCACTCTGGGAGGTTAGAGTCAAGGTAAGTCTTATTATTCTGGTAATGCTGTCTTGACCTGAACTCCTGAAATACAGATTGGAAATGAGGTGGTGATGGTGTACTGACTCTACAAACATTCATTGGCTGGAATGGCTTCACCACATGCAATGCCCAAGTCCATCTTTTTCAAACACAACTTTCCTGGCCATGTCTTCATTGAGGCAGACACAAAGGATGCTGTCTTGCAACTCTGCAGAGGCATCAATGAAATTAAGTGGAGTAGAATAACAGTGGTATCTCATACTACTGGTATTGAGCATCTTTCTTCCCTGCCTAACATGTTTGTTCTAAAGCCTGGAACATGGGTGCAACTTAACAATCCAGCCTTCTTAGGAGACCTGGCCTATGTTCTTGCAGCCAGCCCAAATAACAACAATATCAAAGTTGTGACCTTTCCCTGTTTTACATACTGTTGCAGGTTGGACACTTCTGAAGCTAGGCTCCAATGAGGATGCAAGTTGGAGTGACTAATATTCAGCCCAACAACCACTAATGAACTCAATTCAAAAAACCTGGTTGACCATGTCTATGATCAGGATGGCCAAGTAATGGGCTACAAATATCTGGGTATGACATTTGACATCTCTGGGTATCTGATCATGAGCACCCAAGACTATTTCCTTGCTGAAGCACAACCCTCTCAGAGTGAGATCCAGCACTATAGCTGGTGCATCTCAATCCCACTGCTTGCACTGGCCAGGGCTGGGCATCAACTGGAATGGGCTGCTCTTTCCACAGGTGATCAAGTCATATTCATGGCTGGTAGCTTGAAAGGTTCAATTGGTCACATCAGGGAGATTGGCCCTTCCTCTGCACACATTGAGCTTCTTGACCAAAGTCTTGAGGCTGTTGAAGTGCCTCAGACAGAGTTATGGTGTCACCTCCTTGTTGGAGACATGGTCCAACTAAAATCAGGAGCACCTGGACAGCTTACAGGTGTTAAAGGTTGGGTCCTCAGTGCTGGTGAAGGTGCCAATGCAGCCACTATCTTTCTAGTTTGCAATAAGGTGGGCTTTCAGCAGGTTTCTTTGAATATGGCTCATAGATTGTATCAGACTGAAGTCACAGTCAAACTCTCAGATGTTGAATTGACAACTCTGGACTTCAACTTCAAACAAGAGATACCCAGAGGTACAAAGTCCTTTATGGAGACCAATATTTATGCAAAATATGTTGGTGACAAGGTTATGGCTGTTACTGGGCCCTACAAACAATATGTTGGGAGAATCACCTCCATTAACTTCAAAGGGATGGCTACTGTAGAGTTCGAGGCAAAGGTGATTAATGCAAACAAGGTGGAGGAAATGGATATACACACACTCATGTTCATTGTGTAAGTATTTTCAATTGGCAGTATTATCATTTAGTGCTCACTTGTACACAGTGAAGGTGAAGAATATCTCTTCAAGATTGACAATCTAGTTGAAGGAATCGAGCTTGTGCCCACCCCCATCTGTATCCCTGGTTTTTCGAGACCTGCTCCAGAGGTGCCACATAGCCAGACACCCCCACCTGACAGCACTGTCAATGTTGACCCTGTGGGAACTCCATGGGTCCCTGATGAGCAGGATCTCATTGAGTTAAGACTGGAAATACATGAGTATTTTAGGGAATTCAAAAGGCAATTTTCAATTCTGACATCATATTAGCTCCCACCCACTGGATCCCAAGAGTTCTTAAGCTCCTGGGTAGCTGCACCCATATTTGGCTCAGGATCACTGATACCACTCATTTTGAGGGTGGGTGCTATGCCAATGCAATTGGAGCACTGATCAATGTTGAGGGGAACCTTTGTGAAATGGTCCTTAAGAACCATGGTAGCCTCCACATAAAGGTGCCATACATCAATGTGGAGAACCTTCTGCCAAGCAAGGAGATCATTTGGCATAACTGTATCAACATTGAAGATGGTCCACACTTCAGAGACAGGCACTACCTCCTTGAGCATGCTCCCAACTTCTGTGGGGTTGGTGGTTCTGGATCAGCCAAGTACAGGGTCAAGAAAAGGTTGCAGACCTGTAAACTAGTGGCTTTCTCTTGATTCACTGTCCTTCATCACCTTGCTATTGCACTGCTTCTCATTGACTTGCAATTTGTATTCAATTTTTCTACAACCAATACATCAGCTTATTCTTTGTAGTCATTTATTTTTGGAATGCAAGAAACTACCAGAAGCAGGACTCAGTGCTATTTCTGGAATCTATGCCACAAGATCATTAAGATCTCAATCAGGGCCAATTTGATATTGATTCAAAATCTCAAAATCTCAAAATCATGATCTAACAATGAGTCTCAGATCTACAAACACAAAATCTTGTTGAGATAGTGCAGAGATGGGGGGCACAGACTCAGTGACATGTCCCCTCTGTCCTGAACTCCCTCCTCCACCTCACCTTGAGTGATGAGTAAACACAAGGCTGTGCTTTTCAAACCACCTGAGGCAAAGCAACAGGCTGTCTGTGTCGTCTATACTGGTGCTACAGGCTCTCAGATGATTGTTCAGACATACAAGGTTGCAAATGCCAGTGTTCAGCCCATGGTAGCTAGCAACTCCCAGCTGGTGGAACCTCTTATTGATAATGAAAGGGATGATGAAGACAATGTCGAGGAGATTAACATCCAGCAAAAAAAACAGGTACATGCATTTCTTCTCTGGGAGTTCTGAAAGCTCACTGTGTGAGTAGACTGCATATTCAAGGATTGAGACATTCTTACCTCATCTCAACGAGTTTCAACAGTGTTTCATGCAGCTTGAGACAAGTTCCACAGTCAATGGCACATGTCCATCCTGCAATATGCCACATTCCTCCAAATATCAATGCACTGAGTGTTTCGACTCCTCAATTTTCTGCCAGACTTGCATCATGCACCAGCATCAATCACAGCCATTTCATCACATTCAATGCTGGACTGGCACCCATTTTACCCAGGTGACACTTCACAGCCTTGGTCTGGTGATATATCTTGGCCATGGTGGCAAACCTTGTTTGGCATCTAGTCTTGACAAGGAAGTAGTGATTGTTCACATTAATGGAATTCAAAGATGATACATATGATTCTGTGATTGTAGAAATACTCCCCCCAATTATTCACAGCTAATGCTTGCATGACTATTCCCTGCTTCTATCAAAAGTCTGTCAACTGCATTTATGTTTCAACTCCTCGAGACCTTCCACCAGCACTTGCTCAGCTCAAAGATAACACCCTATGACTTCTTGGATGCACTCAAGAAGCTCATGGATCCAACTTTCCCACAGGAGGTTGAGGTGAGCACCTCCCTTTTGTCCAGTGTTTGGGTCCTGACCAAAACTATGGTAGGATTGATATAAAGAGCTCATGGCAGTTATGCACATTTGGCAGCACTTGGCTGAACTTCATTGCTCAGGCCAGGAACACAAGATTGACATTGAACTCCCATACCAACAACCAAAGTCCCTTGCTATCCAATGCCCCACTTGTCCTCAGATAGGCTTTAATGTTCCTTTTGAGAAATTAGCAGAAGCTTTGGAATGCAACACATAAGTGATCCAATCTAGCTGTTCAGTTGATCTGTCACTGATAGTTGGGCAGGCACATGCTAACCCTGTACCTAGCCCTTGATGGCAATTTTCACTTACACCAAAAGAACAAGAATAATGATCCAGATGACGTTCCCCTGAATGGGGGGAATGCATATTTTGTCAATATCCATGAGTTTCAACAGTTCCTGAAGCACTTCAACAAAGTGGCCACTCATGTGAGCACTAAATACCATGCTCTTGACCTCTACTAAGGACATATTCTAGGAATCAACCTGCTTGAAGCTCAAGGTGGTGCATCAGCAAGAGATGATCAAATTCACAAACATGATATACAGTGGTGTGGTAGCTGTTCAGTGTGTGTGACATGGGTTTTATCAACCACAAGGCATTGTTGACCTTGTCTGAGGAGAATCATATGTTTATTGATGCTCCTGTATCAGAGTATATCTAATAAACTTCGCATTCAAGGTATGTATGCACAGACTTTGCTTTTGCCAGCACCCTTGGCCCTGAAGCATTACACCAATGATGGATCATGCTCAGTTACAACATCTGGTGTCAATATTCAATAAACCTGAAGAAACAGATGGAATGCCAGTTTCCTCAACTGAATCAGGTCTTTGATCACATAAGAGGAGCAATTCCAAAGGTGCACATTCATGGGCATGGGGTAAAATGCCAGCTCAATTGTTCCTTTTCATATATGCCATACTCTGGAATGACATGTGGAGAAGGTATTGAGAGTGCATGGGCAGAGCAGAACCATGCCACTGGCAGTACAAAGGAACAAAGCAGCAGTCATCAACATGATTCCCTTGATGACTTCAATGCATACTGGAACTGGACAAAGCTTCACTGACTCCATAAGTAACCCCCATCATTATTGCAGACTTAATCTCAACATATATTTAGCCAAGTATTTGCTGTCTAGCTTCCACAAATATTGGGACAAGTATCAAGAGTGCAAGGAGCTCTTTGAAAAACTAACAAGTTGATTCAAAAAGGAGACTGTGAGCAAATGGGAGAAGATGACAGAGCTTCCTGTGAGGGACAAGGATGGGAGTCCACTCAGTGTCTATCAAGCTGCTGTGGTTGAAGGTAGGCACAATTTGATTTCAATTTGCATTGTCAGTTGAATTAACTGAACTATTTCGTAGTGCCTTCCCAGCCTGTGCAATCTGCCAAGCTTGTTGAACAAATCACCAATCAACAGGCAGCCAATGAGTGTCCCAGACTGATTCACCTGCTTGAGGAAGCAATTGAAATTGAATCATTGCAGTATGTTGGTTCAAGTATTTATTGTTTAAATACTGATCCATCCATTTGTTCAAGGTCCAAAGTCAAAGTACAGGCCTCATCAAAGCAGGCCAATCAAGAGGCACTGAGCTGTAATTGAAGTGACCTACTTAGAGTCATTGAACAGTGGAGATTGGGCATACATGAAATTTTCCCAAAGGCCTGTAGGCATGCAAATGCTCTCAACCCTGAGGATGAAATCCTAGAGTTTCCATCATCCTATACTAGCATCAAGGAGTGTCAGGAATTTGGTATGGAGGAATTGTCAAGATTGGAATATGATCTCCAGTTGGGACAGGCATATGACACAATCAATGATTTATGGTGTTCTATTCATATTTACAACATGTGCCACAATGAGAAGAAGATTCAGGTCCACAGCCAGTGACTGAACACTCAGGCTTGGACTATACTCACCTCCCTCCAAAATGATGCTCAGTTATGTGCAAGACAGTATGAATCAGCATATCAAGCTCTCGTTGCACTTGGACTTCCAGCTAACTTGGAACTCAAACAACTTGACCAGAATGAGCTGTGGGGTAAGAACATGACTACTCTTGATCCCCTTGGTAGTTCAAAGCAAAAGGAGCCATGGTTCTGGGTGACAGGTAAGCCAAAAGATGCTTCAGAGGATGATTGGCAACTGGAATGTATGTGCCCTGTTCAGCTACCACATCCTATCACTAACTATTTTCAGTGGATTGTGTCTGTTGGTTCCATTCACATGCCCTGCTTGATGGTGTGAGAGAAGAAGTGGAAATTTTGCAAGCTGAACTCAAAAGGACCACTATTTCATTCACATGAATGAAGGATATCTGGGTAGTTGTTGGGGATTAGATGCTCAATGAGTTGACAGATAAGGATCTGGGCCATGGATATTGCAGCTTTGCTTATTGGCAGGCAGACATCTATTTGAAGCTGGCAAGATTTGCTCAGAATGCATGGGACAAGGCATATATACTTAGTGAGTAACCTGTGTTTACACAATATTTTTTCTGACAGCTAGTTTCAGCCAAACAATCCAGATCCTCCCCAGCTACCATGAAATGAATTACTGCCTGAACAGATGATCCGTGATTCAAACATAATCCTGTTATTGATCAGTTCATATAGCATGAGTAAATGACTGATCTGTCCATGTATCTGTTCATTATTCATCCATGTATCCATTCATGCATCTGTTCAGGGTGTAAATAAATGGTTCAGATATATTTGATTGGTTCATAAGGCATAAGTGAACTGTTCAATATTTTGAACAGTTCATGATCCATTTGTGATCAAATTTAGTCATGTACTAAAAATGGCTAAATAAATGGTTCACTGTTGAATGGTTGATCAGTTCCAGGTTGAGAACAACTGAAATCTGAACCAACTCACTGTTAATATTAACTGCTCCAATTGATCAATGAGCTGCTACATGTGTCATCTGATGGTACTGTGACTGCCTTGGTGGATAGTGGTTCAACACATTGTTTCATTGACTCTTTCCTTGTTCATGACTGCTCAATTCCTATGTTCTGTGTTGCTCCTGTAGAACTCCAACTTTTTGACAGCTCTTCAAACTTGTATATAACTGAACTAGCAAAAATCCCTGTTACTTTCCCTACTGGTGAATTGATGACTTTGGTCTTCTATGTCACTCAGTTGGATTCATCTTGCTCTGTGGTTCTTGGTCACAACTGGCTCACCTGCTACAATCCATTGATTGACTGGGTTTTGAACAGTATCTCTTTCCAGCTGCAGCAACAAGCTCTTCCAACTCCTGCTCCAACTCTCCACACCATGCTTTCTTCTGCATTTCCAGTCCATCTGGACCCACCTTCCTCTGCTTCTAATCCTGTCCCCTTGTCCTCTACATCTGATTCCTCTGCTCTGTCCAATTTACCTCTGCCCTGTCCTCACATTAGCCTGATTGGCACTGCACCTTTCCTGTGTGCATCCTGTCTTCCTGGTTCAGTTTCCTTTACTTTCAACATCTGTCCTCCATCTGCCTCCACTGGGTCCACTCAGCCCTCCAAGCCTGTTGATTTGTCAAATGTTCCCTCAGAGTCTCATGAATTTGCTGATGTCTTCAGCAAGATACACACAGATACATTGCCTCTGCATCATCTGTATGACCTTAAAATCAATCTGGAAGAGGGTGTTAGTCCTCCTATTGGGACTATTTACTCTCTATCCCAGGTTGAGCTCAAAGCATTAAGGGAATTCATTGATGAACACTTGTCCATTGGCTTCATTTGTCTGTCAACCTCCCCACATGGTGCTCCAGTCCTCTTTGTCTGCAAGATGGATGGTTCTCTCCACCTCTGCATCAATTTCTGTGGGTTCAACAAGATCACCAAGAAAGACCATTATCCCCTTCCCCTGATTTCCAACCTCCTTGATTCTCCTCACAAAGCTCACATCTACACCAAGATAGATCTCCATCATGCCTACCATCTCATCCAGATAGCCAAG
This sequence comes from Podaxis sp. C-F-101400, assembly GCA_018524895.1. Classification (NCBI taxonomy): domain Eukaryota; kingdom Fungi; phylum Basidiomycota; class Agaricomycetes; order Agaricales; family Agaricaceae; genus Podaxis; species Podaxis sp. C-F-101400. The sequence goes on from JAEUWR010000322.1 coordinate 11,757, forward strand.
GGAGACAAATGGAAAACCACCTTTAGGACCTGCTATGGCTCCTTTGAATGGATGGTTATGCCATTCAGCCTCACCAATGCTCCAGTGGCTTTCCAGTGCTTCATGAATGACATTTTCAGTGATTTATTAGACAATTGTGTCACTATCTATCTTGATGATATACTGATCTACTTGGATGACATCTCCCAACATAAACAACATGTTGAGGAAGTCCTCCATCAGCTCCACAAGCACAGCTTGTATGCACAAGTGCACAAGTGTGAGTTCCATTCAGAAGCAGTTGAATACCTTGGTTACATCTTGTCCCTGGACAGTCTCAAGATGTCCAAAGACAAAGTCAAGATCATTTACCTAAGCCAAAGAAAGTCAAGAACATTCAGTCCTTCCTGGGTTTTGCTAACTTCTACTGCTGTTTCATTCATGGTTATTCTGACATTGTAGTTCCCCTGACCTGCCTCACCCACAAGGGTGCTCCCTGGAACTTCATGGCAGAGTGTCACAAAGCATTTGAGACACTCAAGAAGGCTTTCACCACAGCTCTGGTCTTGACTCACTGGATTCTGGACTCTCAGATTATTGTTGAGACAGATGCATCAGATTATGCCCTGGCTGCCATTCTTTCCATTATTGCTCCTGATGGTGACATTCATCCCATTACTTTCCATTCCTGCACTTTCAATGTGTCTGAGTCTAACTATGATACTCATGACAAGGAACTTCTAGCCATTTTTGAGGCTTTCCATGTCTGGTGACATTATCTTGAAGGCTCTGCCTTACCTATTGACATGGTCACTGATCACAAGAACCTGGAGTACTTCTCTACTACTAAAGTTCTGACCCATTGCCAGGCTCATTGATCTGAGTACTTGTCACAGTTCAACCTTGTCTTTTTTTTTTTTTTTAATCCAAGTTTATTGTAATAGACTAGCTACTACAAATAGGTGCACAATAGCAGTCCCAATACAAAACTAGAGATAAAGGAAAAGAGAGAAAGAAAGAAGTGAAAAGAGGAAGAGAGTAGCAGAAAGCTGACTGATATAGGAGAGAGAAAGAAAGAAAAGACTAACTTAATCAGATGAAGAGTGATTGAAAATAGAAGGCAAGTAGGGAGTTGGGGAGCTAGCTATGAGGTAAGAGAGAAAAGAAAAGAGGGGACCTTCAGTGAACATCCAGAACTCCATTAAATGCAAGTTGCTCTCTATGGGTGAGGTGGCAGGTGGCAAACTCTTCTTGAGTGATGGGTCCTTGAATCTGGTTAGCAAATGAAAAGGCTGCCAGGTTTTGTTCCAGGAAGTTGATGAGCTAGTAGAAACCATTGTGGTCTCCAATTGGGTAATGGAATCAAGGGCAGCCTTGGGTAAGGATGTGCTCATGTGTCTTGAGAACTTCTCTGCAAGGGCAAGATGTGATATGGTGCCCAGGGAAAAAGCACTGTCAAAAGGCACCAATGGGCACATAATTGGTGACACATCTAGTGAAGTGAGTGCAGAGGTTGGGATTTTTACCCAAGGGGGATTTAAGCCAGGTACCACCATTGGTGTATTTAGGCTTGAGAGGTTGCAGCAGGTCTTTTTTTTTTAAAAAAAATCCAAGTTTATTGCAATAGACTAGCTACTACAAATGGGTGCATGATAGCAGTCCCAATACTGAAACTAGAGAGAAGAAAGGAAAGAAAGAGATGGAAATGAGGAAGAGTAAACAAAGAGCAGAAAGCTAACAATGGTACATAGGAAAGATAAAGAGAGAGAACTAACTTAATCAGAGAGGAGGGAGTAATCAAAAAGAAGTGTTCAAAATTGAAGATGGGTAGGGAGCTGGGGAGCTAGCTATGAGGCAAGAGAGGAGAAAGGGTCCTTCAGTGAACATCTGGAACTCCATTTAGGGCAAGTCACTCTCTTTGAGTGAGGCAGCGAGTGGCAAACTCTTCTTAGGTGACAGGTCCTTGTATCTGGTCAGTGAATGAAAAGGCCACCAGGTTTTGCTCAAGGAAGTTGATGAGCCAGTAGAAACCATTACAATCTCCAACTGGATAATGGAAATGAGGGCAGCCTTGGGTGAGGATGTGCTCACATGTCTCAAGGGCTTCTCCACATGGGCAGGAGGTGATATGACACCCAGGGAAGAAGTGCTGTTGAAAAGTGCTGATAGGTGTGTGGTTTGTAATGCATCAGGTGAAACAAGCACAAAGGTTGGGGTCTTTGCCCAAAGGAGATTTTAGCCAGGAGCCACCATTGGTGTATTTGGGCTCAAGAGGTTGAGGGGGGTCAGCTGTGTTGATGATGGGGAGCTATGAATGTCCATGATAGGAAGGATCATTCATTGAAGTTTTCCAGTGTTTCTGTTATAGTGAGGCTGCTTCAGTCCGTAAAGAGGCCCGATACGTATCCGCAGATCATATCAAAGGAGACTTCTCGTGTACTAACGGAGTAACTACTTTAACACTTGTACTTCGTACAATGAAGTCC